>JACSCI010000050.1:20640-38027 GCA_016801065.1 Sceloporus tristichus | reverse complement strand
TCATCATCATCATCATCATCATCATCATCATCATCATCATCATCATCTTTGCTACAGCATAAGAGCCACCATTAAAAGCATTGAAACCCCCTTTGGGGAGTCATGATCTCCCACCTTCAGAGAGAGAGGGCCATGCCTAGAAGGACTGCTGGGCCTCCTTCCTCCCCTCCTTAATGGCAGTGGCCAAAGGAAAGCAACAGCAGCAGTAGACCCAAGCCAGGCCCAGCAAGACCTCAGGGCAGCAGGGAAGCCTAGTGGTTCTAGGACTTGTCTCTCTGCTGTCACTCCACTCACCTAGCTCCTTCCTCCCTCTCTGTCTGTCTCCTTCTCTCTCTAACACTCTGCTCCTCTCTTCTCCTCCTTCCTTCCTTCCTTCCTTCCTTCCTCCCTCCCTCTCTGTCTGTCTCTTTCTCCCTCTGACACTCTACTCCTCTCTCACTCTTCCGCGCGCTGAGCTAAATTGAGAAGCAGAAGCTCCTCCTCTTCTTGAGGCTGGCCAATGGGGGCAGAGCACCTGGAAGACCCCACCCACTGCCCCAGACTCACATTTTGTTTTCTGGAGCCATTTTGTGTTCTGGCGGGAAAGTCCCTATTCTTCACAAACATCTGGCTTTGGCTTCTAAGAGGAGGCTTGTCCCCCAAAAAAGGCCAAACGGAGGTTTTAAAAGTCTCCCCAGTTTTCTTATTAAGAGATTTTCAGGGAAGAAGGAAGCTGACAGACCAGACCATCTCAAAAATGAAACAAACAAACAAACAAACAAGAAGAACAAAAATAAGGATTAGACAGAAAAACAAACTGTTTATCTTTTAAAAAGTAAAACCATTTTTAAGGGTAAAAATGAGCCTTTGGTGTTTCTACACTTTTACAACTGACTCAGGCTGTATCTGCACTGCAGAAGTAATCCAGTTCGAAACCGCTGTAACTCTCCTGGCTCCATCCTGTGGAATCCTGGGATTTATAGTTCATTGTGGCACCCGAGCTCTCTGGCAGAGAAGGCTAAATGTTACAAAGGGGGGAAAACCCCAGATTCCATAGCAATGAGAGGTTAAAGCAGCATCAAAGAGACTTATTTCTGCAGGACCTAATTTCCATTCTTCCCCTCAGTCTCTCTCTCTTCCCTGAAGGCCTCAAACTGCCAACTGCCAAGCACTGAGGCAGAGGCAGCCATTTTGTGTTTTGGTGGCCATTTTGTGCTGCTTGTGACTGTGGGGAATAATGTTCCAGAACCTTCTCTGAGGCCTCAGTTGAATAAAGGCATCTCTTTCTCTCCTGAGGCTCCAGAGAGAGAAGGAGGCCAGGCTCCTTGGGCCAAAAGGGAGGAAGTGTGTCTTTTGGGTCTCTTTTCTGAGAGGGTTTTCTTATTACATAGCTCTGCTCCTTCTGGGGAACATGGGTTTTAAAAGGGGTCAGAAATGGGGAGAAGAGTTTTAATACAAGCCTTATTCTTATTCTTCACAAACATTGGGCTTTGGCTCCTATCCCTGTTTTTAATAATTGTTTTAATAACTGTCCAGTAATTTAATGGTATTTTATTTCGGATGGGAGTGTTAGGGTTAGAGTTTGGGAGATCATGAAACATCTTTTTATTGTATTGCATGGATATTTCTTATTGTAAACTGCTAAAAGGTGGCCATTCTTGTGTAGTAATTGTCTTGTGATTAACTCCCACAACAGCCTTGCATGGTAGGCTTCATAGGCTCCTAGGGTTGGAAGGGAGCCCCCAAGGGCCAAACAGTCAGCCCCATTCTGCCCCCCAAGTCCTCTGAAGAGATGGACATCCAGCCAAAGACTCCTCCCATGCGCTTTGAGGCAGCGTCTCCCATAGATTTGCTAAGAGGTACCATTTTATTTTGGGTGATGATGCACTCGTTTCACATCTAGCTACAGGGACATAGCCAGGGTCCTCTCCAATTCCCCATCCCCTGACCCCCCTCCACTCTCACAAGGCATGGAGTGTCAGGACCATGGTGAACAGGTCTGAGGAAATGACAGGCATGTGGCCACTAGGTGGAGCTGTTGTGGAAGTCATTGACAGCTCTAGTGGCAGTTAGATGTGTCAGCATTTAAACAGTGCATCACTGGAATGTTGATGCATCTGTCAACTGTCATTCTCAACTGTCACTGAGGAAGAGTCAGACAGTGTGTGCCTCAGAGTGGGTTGTTACTGGTGTGGATGGTGGAGGGTGTCGATGTATATAGTGTTGTACACAGTGAAACTTCTTATATGAATAAAAGCCTCATCTGAGAGAAGATTACAGTGTCTCTTTGCTCACTGAGAAAGCGACAGGTGTTTCTTCAGCTCACAAGCTACTGACTACAGTCAAGGTGGAGAATCTGGTGCCATACGTTAACATGTTGCCTCACGTGCTGCGCAACATAGCAACATCAAAAGGATTTTAACATGGAGTATCTGTTGTGTAGGGGAGCTGGTTAATTTATGATAGGTCCAGGGGGCTTTGTTTGGTGAAGAGGGAGGAAAGGGATGTCCATCTCTGCATTGGCCCAAAGGAGGCATATGTCACCTGCATATCTGACTAGCAGCATGCTGTTCTCTGTGTCTTTGAGTGATGCAGGATTTCTTGACAAACCAAGCCTAACCCTAGTCTCTTTTCTCAGGAGCTTCATCTCGGCCTCCTTGTACACAGCATTGGGGCATATTTTACTGGAAGAGACCCAAGTGCAGGGCCACCAGGACCCCTTCCCACCTAATGGCCAACATAGAGGCCAAGCAGAGGAAGTTGGGCTCCAAGAGAAAGAGGCTGTCAAAGTACAACTCTTTGGTGAGTCGCCATCCTGACTATTAGTTTCATTTGTGTCACTGCTGGGGCAGCTCATGAAAGCAAGTGGGGAACATATTGTCCCAGTTTGGCAGAGAAAGTCCTGGTTAATCCTCTGTCACCCCACTTTTTCAGGGACTTTCAAAAATGTCCCGGTTTCTCTCTCCTCCTCCCACTTTCCCCCTTCTCCTCAGCTCTCTTGGGTTGCTGCAAAATGACTTCCAAGGAGTTTGCACCCCATCAACTTAAATGGGGGGAGAGGAGAGGAGATAAGTTGCCAGGGTCTTCCCTTGCCAGGAGGCTGAGGCAAAAGCAAACTATTGTCCCCTTCCTAGCTTGTGTGATCTTCTTCATAAACAACTTTGGCCAGCCTCACCACCTTCTGGTGTTGCTTTTCCACATGTGCCTTGCTTTCCTGTCTGTGAAATGTTGGGAATATGGAAGACCATCTCTGGATCTAAATTGGGGGTGGGCCCAGTGGCCCTCAAGTCCAGAGTCCTCCCCAGAACTGTTTTTTAAGAATGACATTTCCTCTGAAATTTGGCAAGAAATGGCTAAATGCACCATAATTCTTTTGTGGCTAAATGTACTATATATTTTGGGATAGTCAGTATCCTAATTCATCCTTAATATCCCAGCCATGGCCTATTTTATATTCTTTATTATATTGAAAGGATTCGAGACAAAGTGGATCTCAAAGGCAGTAGCTTTTTTCTTGCTGACAGAATTTAAAGTTTATTTATTGGACTGAATTCTGAAGTGATGAAATAATATTTGTGATGCACCATGTGCTTTCCTCCCCTTTTGCTTAATCACTCTCTGGATGAGGGCTATTTTCTATTTCAGGTGACCTTTGCAGATGTGGCAGTATATTTCTCTGAGGAGGAATGGAATCTGTTGACGAAGAAACAGAAACTTTTGTACAATTATGTCATGATGGACAATTATGAGAATGTGACTTCTGTAGGTAAGGAACCTGAATCCTTGGCTCTTTCTATAAAGACTGAGGGCCCTTTCATACCATATTATCATTTCACTATGGTTCCACTAGAATTACAGAATCATAGAGTTGGAATAGACCACAAGGGCCATCCAGTTCAACCCCCTTCTGCCATGCAGGAATGCACATTCAAATCACGCCAAGAGATGGCCATCCATCCTCTCTTTAAAGACCTCCAAAGAAGAGGACTCCACCAAACTCTAAGGGAGTATATTCCACTGTCAAAGAGCTCTTACTGTCACCAAGTTCCTCCTAATGTTTAGGTGGAACCTGTTTCCCTGTGTCTTGCATCCATTGTGGTGTCTCCTTTTCTCTGTAGCAGAAAAAAGCAAGCCTTCTCCTTGTGCAAAATGACACCCTTTCAAATACAGTGGTGCCTCGGGTTACGAAATTAATTCGTTCTGCCATTCCGTTCGTAACGCGAAAATTTCGTAACCCGAGGCACCAGTGTACTTAAAAATGGATATCATACCCACTCTATCTTCTTTTCTCCAGGATAAACATATCAAGCTCTCTAAGCTGCCCCTCATAGAGCCTGATGTTTTCCAGACCCTTCACCACTTTGGTTGCCCTCCTTTGGACATGCTCCAATTTGTCAACAACCTTTTTGAATTGTTGGGCCAAGAACTGGACACAGGATTATTCCAAGAGAGGCCTGACCAAAGAAGAATAGAGTGGCACTATTAATTCCCTTGAACTAGAAACTATACTCATATTGATGCAGCCTAGAATCACATGGGCCTTTGTAGCTGCCTCATCACACTGTTGGCCCATGTACAACTTGTGGTCTACTAGGAGTCCTAGATCCCTTTCAAGCATAGTTTAATTGTGATAGCAACATCCTGTAGAATATTTGAATCTGTACTTCAGTGAGGCACTATTACTCTCCAGTTTCTAAGGATTCTAAATACTCCATCCTAAACTGCCAATTCTAGGATTTTGTGGAAAAAAGCCATAGAGATTAATGCTTTTCACACCCAAATGGTACTCAGCACATCCCTGGGCAAGTTTCCTACTTTTTTTGGTGACTCTTCCATCCTTTTCAAGCTCTGGAGAGTCTTCTTGGGGGAAAGACCTCTCTTGGGCCTGAAGTGGCTCAGAGAGGGCTCAACAGTGGCAAAATGGCCTCCACTTCCCCAAAGGGATGTTTTGGGATGTTGAGGGGCAAAATATTATTTCATCTCCCCCCCACCAGCAATACAATGTGGGGTTGCCCCTGAGATCTCCTCCAAACCCCATCAGTAGTCCATGCCTGTCTTATACATGTTTTAAGGCTGTTTTAAGGCTGCTCCCTGGCGCTTGACCCTCACCAAAATTGGAGTCCAGGTCCCAGCTCCTTTGCTCTGCCTTTGCCAATGAATTATTTGTATATTGATTATCCTGCCTTTCTCAACAAATGGGCCTCAAAGTGTCCCTTTTATGCATCACACTCTGTGGATATGTGTCTGTGATAAAGAGACGGACGGAAAGTGAAAAATTGAAAGGCAGGGAAGAGATGCTGAAAATGAGATGCTGATGGGCAAGAAGGAAGGTTAGAGAGCAGAGGGAGAAAGTGAAGGGGATCAGGCCTTTGGGAGCCAGGAGGGGAAGGCAGGAGCAAAGCCAGGATCGCCTAGCTCTGTGCGGAGAGGAAGGGTCCCCTGGGAAGGGCCAGGAGAGGGGCCTTGGGGATTGGGAGGCAGTTCTGACAGATTGGTTTCAGTGAATTAATGAGAACCAGCTCAGGCCCTTGTTTTCAGACATATTAAGAGGTTTTATTTAGCAATTATGAGTAATATTTAGGAAGGAAGGAAAGGAGGACACAATTAGAGAAAAAGCACTTTTATTTTCCAACCAGAGCTTGCTTAGCTGCATTTTTGGTTCCAGAGGCCCTTTGTTACCCAAAATGCTGGAGTCTGGGGAGGACACTTGCAAGTGCTATGCTTTTTTGGGGGGGGGGATTTAATACTTAGCTCAAAGAACAGACATCATTTTGTTCAGGCAACAGTGACCTCGGAGGTCAGCCCAACTGTACCAGGCACGCAATCTCACATAACTCCAGAGGCATTTCAAATGGGTTTTTATGTTTTATTTAGGGGAAAAAGCAAAATACATGCACACACACACACACACACACACAAGCATTCGTACATACACATAAGAGGTAAGTAACAAAGGTGGGATTGGTGAATAATGTAAAGCTATACTAATGGTAATACATTTCCTAGAATGTTCTTGATTCCAATTGCTGAGGGTCCTGCAAGGGAATGGAAAGTGGGTTTGTTGAGTATATTGAGTTGCTTAGCCATGTAAACCAACAGAGTGTCTCTGTGCAACATGACTGACGTCAAAGAACAGTAAATATCGGAGCGGACATTTATACTGAAATTGTTGCTTACGGACAGAGACTAAGGGTTCAAAATGGTTTAAATCGCTTTAGTGTGTTTCCTGGGTGTGGAAAGAATTGTATGAATTGAAATTGAATGCAACAGATGCTTGATGCAAATACCTCAGACAAAAGAGATTAGCACACCGACTCTCAGGTCCTTCTTGGCTCTGAATGCCAGTCCTGTTTATAAGCCAATGTACAGCGCGATCTGAAAGCAACACTTCCAGATGCAGCTCAACAGTAACATAGCAGAGTATGGAAGCAAATATCCAGATATAGGTTTTGGCAATGCACTGACTAGTGTCCAGACTGAAAAGTAACTCACAGACACAGTTGATTTCACCCAAGTCCTTGGAACTTCTGCATCCTGAGTTGCAAAATAATACAAATCTTTGCAAGCTCTCTGACTTCCATCAATTTCACCATCTCTTGTACACACAACTCCAATCCAGTCCACACCAATCCGCATGTGAGCTGTATACTGTATTTGTTGTGAGTCATCTCCTGGTGCCAAACAGCATGAAGTGACCTCTGCAGTTAGATTGCATCATGCTTTGGGCTCTGACTCAGTACTCTATGGCAGTCTCACAGGAAATGATGCCACTTGTCAATCAAAATATTTTAAATCATGTTTAATGGAATATTTTTTCAACAGCCCTTTGACTATCTGCTTCGACCAATTCCCTTAAGGCAGTTCTACTACAATCTCTTCTTTGCTCCTGTCAGTAGGGATACAATTGTTCCATGGATTTGGGGACATCTGCAATAGTGTCATGCTCGGGTCACTCTCAGCAACTTTATTAATTTAATATCAAATAGGGAGGGTTCAACAAGGGCTAAAAATTGGGGTAACACCCTCCTCTCTTAATTCTGATATTCATTCTTGACTGTGATTGTCCTTCTTTACAGAAGAACTTGTGAGTCATGAGAGAGTCCACACAGGAGAGAAGCCATACAAATGCCAGCATTGTGGAAAATGTTTTTCTTTGAAGGGACACTTAGTGAGACATCAGAGAGTCCACATAGGAGAGAAGCCATTCAAATGTCAGCGTTGTGGGAAAAGGTATGCCTACAAATCAGTCCTTGTCGTGCATCAGAGAATCCACACAGGAACAAAGCCATACAAATGCCAGCATTGTGGGAAATGTTTTTCTGAGAAGTCACACCTAGTGACACATCAGAGAGTCCACACAGGAGAAAAGCCATACAAATGCCAGCATTGTGGGAAAGGTTTTTCTTCAAAGTCACACCTAGTGATACATCAGAGAGTCCACACAGGAACAAAGCCATACAAATGCCAGCATTGTGGGAAATGTTTTTCTGAGAAGTCACACCTAGTGAGGCATCAGAGAGTCCACACAGGAGAGAAGCCATACAAATGCCATCATTGTGGGAAATGTTTTTCTTTGAAGGCAATCTTAGTGAGACATCAGAGAGTCCACACAGGAGAGAAGCCACTCAAATCTCAGCAGTAAACTAACACTGTTTTTGTCAAGAAGGAATACAAAAAGTATATTTTCAATCCAATGGTGCAAAGAAAAGGCCCTTGTGATTTTGTGTGTTATGTTTGTCTGTCTATATGTCTGTTTCTGTTTTAAAGTTATAGTTTGTTAAGTTTAATTGCTATTAGTATAGATAATTGCTTCAGGTTATAATCTTGGCTGGGGATTATGGGTCATGGTATAGGTCAGCTAGATAGGGGTGCTGGGATTTTTTTTTTTTACAACTGGCTAGAATAGTTCTGGGAATGATAGCTTTTGGAAAGTGTGGGATGTTGTTTGAAGAAAGGTGGGGGCAGGTATTAACAGAAAGGGGCTAGTTTCTGGGAATGGCAAAGGGGTCTTGTTCTCTTTGGGGCATAGACTGTGCAACTGTGGAGGTGGGGGTAGGTTTGGTGGAAGGTGGAGGTTTAGGTGTTGGGGTTTCAATGTATTCTTTGTCTTGGGGAGGACAGTTCTGGTTTAAACACTGAATTTCTGATTATGTATTCTCAATAAAGTTATTTGTTGTTTCAATGTGTTGGACTCTTTGATGCACAGAAGTTCTGAATTTGCACAAAATACACTTAATTCTCTCATCAGTCCTCAGCTCCATTCCCAGCCATAAGAAGAACAGAGGCAAACACACACAAACACGTACCAAACAGACAGATAGAGCTCTATGTTCAAAGCAGAGCCTTTCTTCCTTCCTTCTCTTTCCCTCCTGAGTTGAGCTCCTCCTTGGGCTCCATTCTGGCACCCTCCAAGTCTCCTCAAAGGAAGGAAGGAAGGAAGGAAGGAAGAAAGAAAGAGAGGAAGGGAAGGAGGGAGGGTGCACTCCTTCCCTTTCGGCAATGGCTGCCAACGGAATAAGCCTCAGCAGCAAGGCCCTGGTGATCCCTGCGCATGCTCAGGCGGGGCCTTTGGGGCATGTTTACACGCTCAGTCTCAGGCCCTGAAGCCATTGCTGCTCTCACAGTCTGTTCAGAGGGAGGAAGAGATGGAAGTGTGGGAGAGAAATGTATGAGAAAAAGGGGGCAGGGGGCACTTGAGGAGAGGCATGGCCATGGGGGGAGGGGCAGGGTCCTTAAGATGTAAAAAGGGCTTTGAGGGGCTCCTCCCTCCTGGAAAGTGGGGCAGAGGAGAGACCCTCCCTCCCTTCCTCCTCATTTGGGGGAGATAAGGGCTCGCAAGCCCCCCTCTTTGGTCTTCCAATGGGGGCACCCTCTTCATCTCTGGGAAGAGGAGAGGCTCCCAGTCAAAAGACTTTTGTGACAAATAAAAAGCATCAGATAGCTTAGGCTTCAATAGCATTGGAAACAACAGCTTTCTGGGGGAAGGGGTTTTCCCTGGGGGAAGGGGGCTCTGTCTGTGGGGGAGAGAAGAGCCCAGATTTAGGCCAAAGCCAAGAGCTGGTAGACGGAGGGAGCTCAAAGCCCCTTCTGGGGAGAGGGATACCCCCCCTGGCAACTAGGCTTAGAGGCCTACAGGATCTGAATTAGCCCCCCCCACACACACACACACATCCTTTCCTTACCCTTCACAACAATCCTGCAAAGCTCAGTGATCCTCTTCTGGGAACATGCAGAAAGGACATGGAAGCCATTGTTAGATCTTTGCCTGAAAGTCCCCTTCCTTGAAGGGATGGAGGTTAAAGGAAGGAAAGAAGGAAAGTGCCAACGGAAGAGATGGCGTAAAGGGGGCTGCTGAAAGACAGGGGGCATTTGGATAGGACTCCCTCAGCAGCCATTTTGGGAAAGAGGGCTGTGCCTCTGGACAGAGAGACGGAGAATGTGCTCCTTTGGGGAAAACATTAGGGTCCCTATATTGGGCCACATTCTCCTCTGCCCTGGAGCCTTCTTTTGAAGCCTCATAGACAGGGAAGATCTAGACCATGCCCTCCCCAGGAAAAGAAGCCCCTCCCTTTGCAGGCCCCATAGACGGAGGGAAGATAAGAAGGTTATAAAGAGGGGAAATCTCCTCATTGGACGGATTTACAGCTAGATATTATAAAACATTTCAAGGGGAACTAGTGGATCCACTATATAAATGGTTTAATCCTATTAATGCAGAGGGGATTCCAGACTCATGGGAGCTAGCGAGTATCACTTTGATTCCTAAAGAAGGAAAGGACAGCTTGTTAATGACTAATTATAGATCAATTGATTATAAGATATTCACACAAATACTTGCCAGCAGACTGAAGGGAGTTTTGAATTCGACAATTGGGAAGGAGCAAAACGGATTTTTACCGGGCAAAAAGATTAGGATCAATATCAGAACGATTATAAATTGTCTTGAATTTTACCAAGTAAATAATGATAAAAAATGTGCCCTAATTGCTATTGACACGGAGAAAGCCTTCGACGGCGTGAGATGGGATTTTTTGATAGAAGTGGTAAAAAGTATGGAAATGGGAGACAATAAGGCAAATATATAATCGGCAAAGTGCTTAATTATCAACGGAGAAAGATCCCAAGGATGTATGGTAAATAAGGGCACAAGGCAAGGATGCCCGATATCACCGCTCATATTCTTAGAAGTGATGGACATTTTGATTTCCTCTATTAAAGGTAATCCAAATATAAAAGGGATTAACAGGAAAGGAAACCAAGATAAGAGCGTTTGCGGAGGACGTGGTAACAGTTTTGGAGGACCCAAATCGGGGCAGAGAACCGCTGCTACAGGAGCTAAACAAATTCAGCAAATTCACAGGACTGAAAATCAATAAAGACAAGACAGTGTTGATAACTAAAAATATGACTGGAGAAGAGGTAGAGGAATGAAAGAGGAAACCGGGCTTCCAAGTAGGAAAGAAACTGAGGCGCTTAGGAATTTGGATTTCTAAAGACAATAATGATTTAGGGGTATGGAAAGACCTAAGAGAAAATTTAAGGAGATGGAGCTGGTTAAATCTTTCACTACGAGGCAGAATTGCCGTCATCAAAATGGCAGTTCTACAGAAAGTTATGTTTCTGCTACAAAATTTGCCAATAGAGATTAAGGATAAGATATTTAAAGGTTGGGAATCCGAGCTAAAAAAATCCATATGGAAAGGACACAAACCTCGGATTAAATGGGAGGAGCTCAAAGATGCTTCAGAGAGAGAGGGCTATTCGCTCCCAGACTTCAGATTATATTATTGGGCATGTAATCTAATTTGGATCCAAAACTGGATTAAATTAGAGGACAAAGAAATGCTTGATCTAGAGGATGTGCAGTTAAGATTTGGTTGGCAGGCCTTCTTATGTTATGAGAAGTTGGGGATGAATAACGATTTCAATAATCATCCAATGAGGAAATCTTTACTCCTCACTTGGAACAAGATTAAAAAGACATTTTATTTTAAGTTACCACTTTGGACATCGGCCCAGAAGGCCCTCTTCGGTAGATGGATAAGCATCAATAATTGGCTCACTTACAAACATTGGCTTAAGAAGGATCAATCAGGGAATTGGCCGATAAGATCTAGGGAAGATATTAACAAGGATGGACATAATAGACAGTGGTTTAATTTCTACCAGCTAAAGCAAAGATTTCTGGTAGACAACAAAACAATAGGGATCGAAGCTAGACTAAACGGATTGGATGATTTGTTCTGGCCACCTGATAAGAAAAAGATATCCAAATGACACAAACTACTGTTGAGGAGGAATATGGATCAGGAGACTGTAAAAGAGTATATGGGGAAATGGGCGCAGGATATGGGATGCAAAATGGAAATGGAAGAATGGCAAAACGCCTGGAATAGAACAAATACATTTACAGTAGCACTGGATCTAAAAGAGAAACACATGAAAATAATGAACAGGTGATATTACACCCCATGGAAGCTAAAACAAACTTATAAATTAGCACAGGGGAATTAATTGTTGGGGGTGTGATTTAAAAAGGGAAACATCTATCATAGATGGTGGCATTGCAGGGAAATTCAGAAACTTTGGAAGAAAGGACATGACTCAATACAGCAGATATTGGGAATAAAATTCCCGATGAGCCCCAAGTTGTACTTACTCAGTATAACTTGGATTTTAAGCCCACAGGACGAAAGACAATATTGGAGGATTATATTATATCTTGTAACAGCAGCTAGAATTGAAATAGCAAAGTTATGGAAGTCAGATGAGACTCCAAGACGGGAAAATTGGATGCAGAGAGTTAATGATTACAGGGAACGGGACAAACTCTCTTGTAGGGCTCAGAATTAGGATATGGAAAAAGAGAAGAGGAATGGGAAAAGAATGGGACTTAAATCTGAAGCTCATTGAGGTTTGAATTAACTGGAATTGAATCTACAAAGTCTGTTCTTCAAAAATTTGTTTAAATGTGTATTTTTATTTCCTGATTAATTATAGGTCAGTAGAAGAAAGTTTGAGTCTCCTGCTTAAAGTAAAGAATGATAAAGAAGGAATCGAATACTGCGAAGTTATGCAGACGTTATTTTGACAATAGATAAGAACATAAATGGAAACTGATATTATCAATAAGCAATTGGGATATATTGTGTTCATACGTTTTAGAGTTGTGCATAAAATTTGTGTTTAAAAGCAGGGTTTGGTTATAATATTATGAAAGTGAGCTCTTTGAAAGGCCAAGAAGACAGAAAGCAGAAAGTGGGTCCAAGGAAACGGAAAGATTTGTGACAGTGATGTTATGGATACTGTATTTGTATTGTTTTTTCTGTTTTTATGACTCAGATAATAATAAAGATTATATAAAAGTCAAATTTGTAATGAAGATTACTATGTATTGTGGAAAGAAAAGGTAATATCTGGGGGAATATGTAGAAAGGATTTACATTGAAAAGGGGAGGGAATAATTCCAGTTCAAACTAAAATTGGTAAAGGTTAAGTATGAAGACAAATAGAGAATTATGGACTCTCATCCATAGAGTCGCCATGAGTCTAAATGGACTTGAGGGCAGGTAAGAACAAGAAAAGATGTAAAGGCTAGTTAGCCAGAGATAAAAGAGGATATTTAAAGAAATGAGCTAGCTGTCGCTTTAGATTTGGAAGTTTATTCTAATGTATTTTGCACTTAGAATTATATGTATCTATGGCATTCCTATGTATGTTTGGTAATTTAAATGTTCTTCATTTGTTTGTTATAAGTCATATGTATGTTTTTAATTCATCTCTATTTATGTTTCCAAATACATAAAACACGACCATTACATAATCCAAATAAAAATGGCTTGTAAAAGCAAATCTGAGTCTTGACTGTTCATTTGGGACCCTCTGAAGTCTTCCTTTTCCGTCTTCTGAATCTGAGCCCATTTGAATGTCCTTCGCCTTGAAACCTCCCTCCGAAATATAATGTCTAGCTGTGAATTATTCTTTTACAATTTAAGTAAAAAAAGAAAGAAATTGCAAATTGTTTCATTTGATTTTACATAGAAAATTTGTCTACTTCTCTTACTTCTCTTACTATTTTGTAAGGTTAACAACAACTAAAGAAATATATATTTATACAGATGTTCATATCAATTTCATTGCATGGATCTCTCTCTATTGTTTTTAATATACACAGTGAGTCATTCAATCATCCTCTGTTGACCTGGGATTTATATAAGAAAGCAAAAAGAAACAGAATATTCTTATATTCAATTTATAACATGCATAGCATAATATTCTTAAAGATTCTTAAATTTCATTCTCCCAAATCCATTGAGAAGAGTAAAAAGAGAGGACTTTGATTAGTCCTCCACTAGCGACAAGTTTAATTCCCATTCTTTTCCCCACTTCATCAAAACTCTCTTCCACTCCTCCTTTCTTCTGCCTTTATCATGATTTTGGGCTATACATGAAAGACTATCCAATTCCTTGGACTCATTTACTTTCAGCATCCAGTTTTCACGTTCACTTAGAATAATAGAATCATAGAGTTGGAAGCGAGTACAAGGGCCATCCAGTCCAACCCCATTCTGCCATGCAGGAACTCTCAATCAAAGCATCCCTGACAGATGGCCATCCAGCCTCTGCTTAAAGACCTCCAAGGATCACTGCACTCCAACGAAGGAGTGTGTCTCAATGTCGAATAGCCCTCACTGTCAGGAAATTCCTCCTAATGTTGAGCTGGAATCTCTTTTCCTGTACCTTGCGTCCATTGTTCAGGGTCCTAGTCTCTGGAGCAGCAGAAAACAAGATTACTCTCTCCTCAATAAGACATCCCTTCAAATATTTAAACAGGGCTATCATATCACCTTCTCTTCTCCAGGATAAACATTCCCAGCTCCCTCATGGGGCATGGATTCCAGATCCTTCACCATTTTAGTCGCCCGTCTTTGGACACGCTGCAGTTTCTCAATGTCCTTTTTGAATTGTGGCGCCCAGAACTGGACACAATATTCCAGGTGAGGCCTGACCAAAGCAGAATACAGTGGCACTATGACTTCCCTTGATCTAGACACTATACTTTTATTGATACAGCCTAAAATTGCATTGGCCTTTTTAGCTGCCTCATCACACTGTTGACTCGTTAAACTTGTGGTCTACTTGGACCCCTAGATCCCTTTCACACGTAGTTTCATTCATCCATGTGTCCCCCATAATCCTATATCTCTGCATTTCGTTTTTCCGCCATAAGTGCAGTACCTTACATTTCTCCGTGTCAAATTTCATTTTGTTAGCTTTGGCCCAGCTTTCTAGTCTATTCAGGTCATTTTGAATCTTGATCCTGTCCTCTGGGGTATTAGCTATTCCCCCTAATTTGGTATCATCTGCAAATTTGATAAGTATGCTTCCAATTCTGTCATCCAGGTCATTGATAAAGATGTTGAATAGCACTGGGCCCAGGACAGAGCCCCACTGGTCACTTCTCTCCAGGATGAAAAGTAGCCACTGTTGAATATCCTTTAGGTTCAGCCGGTCAACCAATTACAAATCCATGTAACAGTTTCCTTGTCCAGCTTCTTTCTTGTTTTTGTTTTATATACTGTTTAATTTGGTTAACTGCTATTATGGGACATAGCTATGAGATTCTATGATGTGGGGTGCACTATAAACCTTTTAATAAATGAACAGGAATTGCAATCCTATATATACATATTATCAGACATAACTCCAGAGAATGTTAACCTTTTGGATGCCACTCTGAAGTAACCTGCCAAGAAAACCCCCTCAGAGACTCCCATAAGGTCACCATAAGACCTGCAAACACCTGGGAGGCAGACGCCAAGAACAACATTGGGAAATAGGTGCAAGCCTTGCCTTGGGAAAGTGTAATGACTGGGCTCCAGTCAATGGAGGTCTTCTTCAGGCAGAAAAGGGAGGTTTATGCAAATGCAGAATGACATCACTGCTACGGAAGGCTCTTTTGACCAATCAGAGAGCAAGATAAAGGTCCTTCTGGAAGCTTCCGTGAGAAGGAGATATAAGGCCTGAGAGACCAAGAGACAGTTGGGGGAATTGTGTCGGTTGGAGATCGAGAGAGAGAGAGTTAAAGAGAGGATCTTGGAAGTTAGTCTCAGAATTGGACATTTGGGTTTATTTATTTCTTTAATAGCTTGTATGAATTGAACATTATATACTTACAAATACTGTACCTGCAAGATTCTTAATATCTTGTAGGACTTATGTTTTACTTATATTTTGTTATTTATAGTAAATATCTCCTTAAAGTATCTACTATTCGACACTCCTTTTACACATGTTTTGGCTCAGTTGATGCTTGCAAGAGTGGAAATAAGGTTCCTTAACTGGTCCCAGTGTAGATTAAGGGAAACCCTTTTATAATTCACTGGATGATGGCAGCGTGATTTCAGGAAATGTAGGGTCTGTTGGGCTAAGAGCCATAATGTCTAAATGGCTAATTAACAATTTGTAATCCACTCTGATAGCCTTTTGGCTGAAGAGTGGGGTATAAAATAATAATAATAATAATAATAATAATAATAATAATAATTATTATTATTATTATTATTATTATTATTACAGGGCCGCAGTTTAGCTGCTTGGACCACCGGAGATCATCACAGTGAGTCAGTTGGAAAAGCCCATCTCACTCCAGAAAATAAAGGTACTTAAGGAGTTTTCACTCTACATCTTTCTGTAATAATAGCTACAAAACTGATAATAGCATTTTGGACATTTAGTCTTTTAAAAACAAATATGGCAGATTTAAATGCTGCTTTAAAACCTCTTTCCATCTGCCAGCTTTGCCCTGGTTTTGTGGGGAAATGAGAAAGTCTTGGGAGGGAGAGACTGCCAACAGAATTAGGAGATGCATTGCAGGCTATGGACAGTTTGTGGCCAAGTAAGATCCAAAACACACTCCAGTAATAGTCCATTTTGAGAGCACTTTCACTGCCCTGGCCCAGTGATAGGGAATCCTGGGAAATGGAGTTTATTGTGGCACCAGAGCTCTCTAACAGAGAAGGCTCAATGTCTCACTAAACTACATTTCCCAGAATCCCCTAGCACTGAGCCAGGGAAGTTAAAGCCGTCTCAGAATGGATTATTGCTGCAGTTTGTTTTGGACTTAGATGACCCTTGGCAAGTCACACTCTCTCAGCCTCAGAGGATGGCAATGGCAACCCCTCTCTGAAGAAACCTGCCAAGGAAACCCCATGATAAGGTTGACTTAGGGTTGCCATAAGTTGGAACTGAATTGAAGACACACATGAAAAACAGATAAAAGTCTGCAATTATTTCTCAGGTTGTACATGGGAATGGGAGGCAGTGTGGTGCAGTGGTTTGAGTGTTGGGTTACAACTCTGGAGGCCAGGGTCCAGTGCCCCATTCCTCCATGAAACCAGCTGGGTCCCTTGGGCAAGAAGTCACACTCTCTCAGCCTCAGGGAAGGCAATGGCAAACCTCCTCTGAACAACTCTTGCCAAGAAAACCCCAGGAGAGGCTCCCCAGAAGTCGGCAATGACTTGGAGCCACTCCACAAAAACGAGAAAGCCTCAAGAAAGAGACAGTGTGTTTTAATGGCTGGAGCATTGGACTATGACCCAGGAGACCAGGGTTTGAATGCCCTCTTGGCCACAGAAACCCACTGAGTGACATTAGGCAAGTCACACTCTCTCAGCCTCAGAGGGAAACACTTGCAAAACCACTGCTGAACAAATCTTGCCAAGAAAAGCCTGCAAAGGGCTTTCCTTAGGGTTGCCATAAGTCAGAAACAACTTGAAAGCACACAATGACAAAAGAGAAGTAACACTACTAACACAAGGCAGCTTGGGAAAAATAGTCTTTGTTTCACAGGGACTGGAGGGGCCTTATTTCAGGGCAGGACCCCTCCTCTTTCTGGCCCTGTGGATGCTGGGTGATCAAGTCCAGGAAATATACTGTAAATCCCATTGGCAAGAGAAAAGGCTACTACTGCCTTTCAGATCCAGTTTGCCCCAAATCCTTTATGAGGCCAGAAACCCCTTTGTTAAGAAGTGAACCCCAAATATCTCAGGAAGGCTTATATCTCCCAAGGCCCCCTCCCTCCAGGACCTCCTTCCACTCTTCCCCTCAGTCTCTCTCTCTCCCCTGAAGGCCTCAAATGTCAACTGCCAGGTGCTGAGGCAGAGGCAGCCATTTTGTGTTCTGGCAGCCATTTTGTGTTCTGGCAGCCCTTTTGTGTTCTGGCGGCCATTTTGTGTTCTGGCAGCCCTTTTGTGTTCCGGTGGCCATTTTGTATTCTGGCAGCGCTTTTGTGTTCTGGTGGCCATTTTGTGTTCTGGCAGCCCTTTTGTGTTCCGGAGGCCATTTTGTGTTCTGGCAGCGCTTTTGTGTTCCGGTGGCCATTTTGTGTTCTGGCAGCCCTTTTGTGT
>JACSCI010000050.1:8458-20630 GCA_016801065.1 Sceloporus tristichus | reverse complement strand
TTGTGTTCCGGCGGCCATTTTGTGTTCTGGCAGCCCTTTTGTGTTCCAGTGGCCATTTTGTATTCTGGCAGCGCTTTTGTGTTCCGGTGGCCATTTTGTGCTGCTTGTGACTGTGGGTTATAATGTTCCGGAACCTTCTCTGAGGCCTCAGTTGAACAGAGGCTTCTCTTTCTTTCCTGAGGCTCCAGAGACAGAAGGAGGCCAGGATCCTTGGGCCAAAAGGAAGGAAGTGTGTCCCTTTGTGCCTCTGACTCTCCATTTTGGGGGGAAGGAAGGAAGGAAGGAAGGAAGGAAGGAAGGAAGGAAGGGGTCTGAGGGGATCAGAGGAAGGGGAGGCAGGGACTCAGGGCCATTGGGGAGGCTGGGCTTTGTGGGCTGGGAGAGAGAGGTGGAAAAGAGACCCTCCCTTTGGGCCCTAGCTGGGGAGGGTCTCACCGGTCCTTGCCTCCCCCTTTGGGAAAGGAGACCCCCTCAGCCCCCTGGACTCAGTCCTGCCACTCATTCCTAGGGATGGGACTCAGAGGGGTTTCCTAGGCATTGTCACCTTCTGCCCTCCATGGCCATTGGCACTGACCTTTCCCCATTGCCTTCCCTCCCTCAGCCCTGTGGACCTCCTCCTCCTTCGCACTCAGAGCAACCCTTCCCTACAACTGAGGAGACGGCCTCTGACCCAAGGAGGCTCCGGCCATAAAGGACTGAAGAAGAGCCCTTTCTGGGGCTGCTAGCATTTGTGTCTTTGTACTGAAGGTAGGCCTTTATTCCTGGAGCTGGAAGAGGACCTTTGTTTAAATGTTTCAGTCCAGGATTGTGTGGAAGGGTTGCAGCTGAGAGAGTGAGACCTTGCTTTGCAGGAATAAAGTCCCAAATGCAGTCTCTAGCAGCATTGTCTTCCCAGAAGGTGGAAGTGAGATTTCCAGACCCCAGACACACAGTGCGCCAGTGAGTCCTTTGTGTGAGGACTGTGTGTGAATGTGGTGTTTGCTAGAGTTTTATGAGGTATTTGTTTCACTGGGTTTATAAAATGAGTTTACATACATCTTCACTTCCCCCGAATGAGCATAATCCACGGTTCAATGTTCAGTCATAAGCCTATACATTTATAGATTTTTGTTGTATAAGTGCAACATATTCAGCAGTGTGCATCTTTTTAAAAAATATACAAGGAAAAGTGAAGAAATTGTCATTTTGACAATAGATCCATTCAGAAACAATGCACACAAATGTACATGCCTCAATTTCTATGTGGCTTTAGCAAGCAGAGGGAGGAGGTGCATACTTCATGCTCCTGCTATGACTGACATAACAAAAACAGCAGTTCAGCTTAGAGAAATAGTATCATCTACAAAAATGAAATAATTATTTTGACCAGTGTCTAAATGGGGAGGGGGCCATGATGAGGGGAGGCCATAGATCAGATCTCTAAGGTAATGTAGCTCTTATGCAACCCAGGAGCTACAGCTTCTCCACTTGGGACATAAAGCAGGTCCTCCCGCTCCTCCTCTTTGTGAAAGAGAAGTCATGATGATACAGTGACTTTGAGTGCTGCAGGGTTTCTAGCCAAACCAAACCTAACCCTTGTCTCTTTTCTCAGGAACTTCATCTTGGACACCTTGTACACGGCTTTGGAGTGTCTTTTGTTGGACGTGACAGAAGTGCAGGGCCACCAGGATCCCCCTTCCCACATGATGGCCAACACAAAGGCCAAGCAGAGGGAGCAGGGCTCCAACAGAAAGAGGCTTCAGAGGTACAACAACTCTTTGGTAAGTTGCCATCCTGACTCTTAGTTTCATCTGTGTCTGGGCCGGCTCATGAAAGCAAGCAGAGAACATACTGTCCCAGTTTGGCAGAGAGAGTCCTGGTTAATCCTCTATCACTTCATTTTTTGAGGGGGCTTTGAAAATGTCCTATTTCACTCCTCCTCCTCCCACTTTCCCCCTTGCCTTCAGGTCAGTTCAGTTGCTGCAAAATGTGTTCCAAGTTCAAAAGAATGTGCATCCGATCAACGTAAAAGAGGGGAGAGGGGAAGAGAGAAGGGGGCAGGATCTTTCTCTTGCCAGGAGTCGGAGCAAAAACAAACTTCTGTACCCTTCTTCACTTGTGTGATCATTATAATTAACAACTTTGGCCATCTGGACCGCCTTCTGGTGTTGCTTTTCCACATGTGTCTTTCTTTCCCAATCTATGAAATGCTGGGGGATATGGCAGAATGTCTCTGGACCTAAATTGAGAGTGGGCCCAGTAGCCCTCAAGCCCAGAGTACTCCCCAGAACTGTTTTTTAAAAAGGTAATTTGCCTCTGAAATTAGGTGAAATATGGCTAAATGATTCATTGGTGACTAAATGTACTACACATGTTGACATAGTCAGTATCTTAATCAATCAATAATATTCCAGAAATGGCCAAATTTATATTGTTTATCATATTTTATATTATATTGAAAGAATTCGAGACAAACTGGATCTCAAAGGCTGTAGCTTTTTCTTGCTTGCAGAATTTAAAGTTTATTCCCTTGACTGAATACTGAAGTGTTGAAATAATATTTGCAATGCACCATGTGCTTTCCTCCCCTTTTATTTAGTCATTTTCTGGATGAGGGCTATTTACTGTTGCAGGTGACCTTTGCGGATGTGGCAGTCTATTTCACCGAGGAGGAATGGAAACTGTTGACAAAAAAGCAGAAACTGATGTACAGTTCTGTTATGATGGAGAATTATGAGAATGTGGCCTTCGTGGGTAAGGAACATGAATCCATTGCACTTCCTGTGAAGACTGAGGGCCCTTTCATAATTCACTGTCAAATCGCTATGATTCCACTTTAGAACTATAGAATTAAAGAGTTGAAATAGACCACAAGGACAATTCGGTTCAATCTTCTGCCATGCAGGAATAGACATTCAAAGCATCCCCAAGAGATGGCTATCCAGCCTCTGTTTAAAAACCTCCAAAGAAGAATCCACCAAACTCAGAGGGAGTATATTCCACTGTTGAAGAGCTCTTACTATCAGGAAGTTCCCCCTTAAGTTTAAGTGGAATCTCTTGTCCCTGTGGCTTGCATCCATTGTTCCATGTCCGTTTCTCTGGAGTAGCAGAAAGGAAGCCTGTTCCATCCTGAATATGACATCTCTTCAAATACTTGAACAGGGCTGTCATATCCACTCTTAACCTTCTCTTCTCCAAGCTAAACATACCCAGCTCCCTAAGTCATTCCTCAGAGAGCATGGTTTCCAGACCATTCACCATTTTGGTTTCCCTCCTCTGGACTTGGTCCAGCTTCTCAACATCTGTTTAAATTGTGGTGCCCAGAACTGGACACAGGATTATTGCAAGTGAGCCCTGGCCAAAATAGAATAGAGTGGCACTATTACTTCCCTTGATCTTGACACTATACTCCTATTGATACAGCCTAGGATCACATTGGCCTTTTTAGCTGCTGCATCACACTGTTGACACATGTTCAACTTGTGCTCTACTACGATTCCTAGTTCCCTTTCACACGTAATTTAATTGTCATAACAACTTCCTGCGGAATCGTGAAATTTCTAGTTTTAGTGAGGCACTATTATTCTCCACTTTGTAAGGTTTCTAAATATCAAATCCTAAACTGCCAATTCTGGAATGTTGTGGGACGCAAGTGCTATGCTTTTAGGGGAGTTTGGTACTTAGGTCAATAGAGTGAAATAGTTTTACTGGGGGAATAGTGACCTCTTGACTCAGTCAATCTATAGCAGTTCCTGAATCAAACAGATCTTCAGTGGGATTTGAAATAGGTTTTTGTGTTTTATTTAGGGGGAAAGCAAAACACACAGACACATACATATAAGTGTTCATGCACACACACAAGAACTAGGTAACAAAGGTGGAGTGGCTTTGATAATGGTGATACGTTATCTATCCAGATCTTTATTTCAATTGCTGAGGATTTGAAATAAGGAGAGGTCCGTAGTTCCCATGACAATTGGGGTTGGTGAGTGCATTGAGGTGTTTAGCCATGAAAACAAACAGAGTGTCTATCTGTAACTGGACTGACACCGAAAAACAGCAAGTCAGGGCTGATATTTATACTGAAATTGGTTTCTGCTTGGGAGCAGAAACTGTGGGTTCAGAAAAGTTTATATCACTTTAGAATATTTCCTTTGTGGGGGAAGAATGGTGTGAAACGAACTGAATGCAAAGGGTGTTTGATGCAAATACATCAGACAAAAGGGATTAGCTCACTGCCTCTCAGATTCTTGTTGGCTCTGAATTTTGATCGCATTCACAAGCCAATGTACACTACAATCTGAGGGTGATGCACCCAGATACAGCTCAAAAATATCATAGCAGAGTACGGAAGCAAATATCCAGATATAGGCATTGGCAATGCACTGACCAATTTTCACACTTAAAAATAAGTCACAAACACAGTCGATTTAATTGAAATCCTTGGAGGTTCTCTATCATGAGTTGCAAAATAATACAAATATTTGCAAGCTCTCCTCCAACTTCCATCAACTTTACTATCCCTTGTACACATAACTCTAA
This sequence comes from Sceloporus tristichus, assembly GCA_016801065.1. Classification (NCBI taxonomy): domain Eukaryota; kingdom Metazoa; phylum Chordata; class Lepidosauria; order Squamata; family Phrynosomatidae; genus Sceloporus; species Sceloporus tristichus. The sequence goes on along the minus strand of JACSCI010000050.1, from coordinate 16,109 downwards.
TGCAATCCACACCAATCCGCATGTCAGCTGCATACTGTATTGGTTGTGAGTCATCTCCTGGTGCCAAACAGCATGAAGCATCCTCTACAGTTAGCTTGCATCATGCCTTGGGCTCTGACTCAGCAGTCTATGGCCGTCTCACAGGATATGATGCCACCTGTCAATCAAAGTATTTTTGCACATGTTTAATTAAATATTTTTTTAAACAGTCCTTTGACTATCTTCTTCCACTGATTCCCTCAAGGCAGTCCCCGTACGGTCTCTTCTTTGCTAGCTCCTAGGAGTAAGAATGCAACCATTCAATGGATTTATGGTCATAAGCAGCAGGGTCATGCTTGGGTTACTCACAGCAACTTTATTAATTTAATCCCTAATAAGGAGGCGTTAATGAGGGCTAAATCATGTGGTAACACCCTCCTCTGTTGTAATAGAAATTTCAGGATACTTAGATTTCTAGGTTTTTGCAGAGCAAAAGGATCAGCAAGAGGACCTAATAATTGAAAATCCATAAGTTTATTTCCATTTGTCGACAAAGGAAAACATTGAACTCAGTGGAATTCAAGTTCCAAAAGCTGAGAACCCCGAACAAGACAAAATGGCTCTTTTTATATTATTCAAGACAAAGGAGCTTCTTCAATACACCTGATTGGCTAATTACAATTTAAACATACAGAATTCTTACAATCAGAACAGAAATACATGCATATATTAAAATTGCATCATCACTCCTTACCCCTCCTGTAGGAATTCAGTGGCCTTCCTTCTAACCTTGTTTCTGGATGTCCTTATCTCAGTAGTTTATGTTATGTCTTTCTACTGGTGCCAGCTTCCATCTAGGTCAAGATGCACTCACTATTCCTTTGCTCTAGTAACTCCAAGCCTTTATTTCAAAACTATCTCTCTGGCTGACAAAGGTGACTCCATCTTTCTATAGTTTTTATATTTCAAAAAGGAATTTCCACCACATTCCCCCCTTTTGATGTTTCATCAATATTCATATTGCATGATACTATCAACTATTAACTATGTTTATATGACACTCTAAACTCAGAACAAAACAAAACAAACCTGTCTAGCAGTTACCAAAATATTAATATTCTTACCATCACCAGGCAATAACATCTTCCAGGCGTCCAATTTCAGAAAGACAGTGTATAACATTAATTAAACACACATATTCTCATTGCTTTTAACCCTTTGACACTTTTGTTGGATCTGATTCTCTGGAGTTTATTTTGGACACCAAGCTAATCTTCTAATAGTGATGTATTGTGTATTTGTTTCATGATTCAATAGGAACACTCCACTATAAAGAATATTGTATCTGCTGTCAGAATCTCCTCTCATTGAGAAACTATAATTTTTAGCCTGATGTTACAGACTCTTGCCAAGCAACTGTTACTATGCTTCTCTGGACTACTCTCATTACAGAATAGGAATGCCCAGGGTGTCGCCATGTTTCAATGTTCCTCCACTCCAGGGGCATCTTCCATCTCACGTTTCCTCAGGGAGATCACTATGGAATAGCTCTTGTTGTGTAATGCCATTTAATCAGATCTGGCCTTCACACTTTAAGACTATCTCCAGATGTATAAAAGTCTCCCTCCTTTCAAAGAGCGTCCTGAGAAAGAAAAAACTTACCATGCTTGACTTGAATTTCATGCCAATTCCACAGTTAACAATAGGAATCCTGACGACAAACACAATTATGTCTTTGATCATGGAGCTTGATGAGCTTATTTCTTCTTTTCAATAGGATTGCTTTATTAACTTTATTGTGAAAATCATATGTTTATTGCTTATGTCAGGAACATATGTGCATGTATATGTAGGCTTATGTTTTGGGATGTGATTTGATTTGAGAATATGTATGATTGAACTTTATCACTTTTAGCATTAATTACTTATAAAAACCTCAGACAACAAACAGAAACATGAATAAAGAAAACAAACAAGGAATATAGACAAGAAAAAGAAGCAATGTCTCTGGAAAAAAATATTTTGCTGGAGCTTCAGCTCAAACTTGATTGAAGTCCAAGGTGGTGGCAATTTCAGCTTCCGGGGTGTGAAAATGGGACATGCACCTGTATGTTTATTCTTATTATTATTTTTTTGTGTATCACTTATAACAAACATATAGGAAATCATAAAAGAGAAAAATGGTGATAGAGAGCATTTGAAATCTTTCTTTCAGAGGAGCTGGCGTAGAGCACCTGAAGTCCTGGAAAGGTGCAGCCTAGCTTTTCTTGATTGATGGCAAAGTAGAGCCCACTCAGCTTCCGGTTGTAAGTGGGGCTTAAACTTCGCTCCTCTTGTCTTTATCTGTGGCCCCCCCCTTTTCTCAGGCAAAGGAAAAGCAAAAACACTGAAAAATACTAATTGACAAGTTATTAGAATGTTATGAATACATTAAAGGTATACTTTAGCCACATTTCATTAACTCCCCCTTATAGGCTTTGCTAAGATATTTCTCTTCTAGAATTTATGTCTCACTGCTAACTCTAACTAACAACAGACCCCTGGATCATTCTTGGGTCACCCTGAGCTCTTTATGCTTTAGGTTTTTATCTATGTCTGCATCTTTGGACCTTTTGAATGCTTTTTTTTTTTTAAACATATGTAACCTTAATTTTACAGACTGCATTTACATGTACATACTGAATATGAATCTTTAACTCTGACCCAATGTACTCACAGCTTTATCTCATTTGAATCCACAACAATTTGACAACAGAACAGGGAACAGGAAAAACAAAAACTGATAGAGTGACTTCTTTGCTTTTTACTTAGGACTCAAAAAATCAGTTCATGCTCTTTTTAGTCACTCCTCTCAGGCCAAAATGATATATTCTAGCTTGGAATTAGGACACAATTTCACACATGCTGGCTTGAGTTTAACTTGATTAATTTTGATTACGTCTGGCAGTGGAAACCAGAATTTGAATCTGTAAAGTGTTTCCAAATTTTCTCTTGCTGCAATATAGTAAAATACCAATTTCTTTAATACTTTCATATCCTTATTCCATTCCAGAACCACATAATAATTCAACATAGGATCAACTGGCTCGCCATGTTATTTTTTCAAAATAACAAAAATTATAAATTTCAATGAGTGTGAATCAAATTGACAATCACTAATTAACCAGAATATAACAATTATATTCTGGATCTCTGGGTTCCAAAATCACAAAAAGACACTTCGGGTGAATCAAAAATACATTTAGATATTATAAAAATAAAAATTCAAACTAAAACAATATACAAAATCAAAAACCTCTTGGATGGGCCATTCTCAAAACAGCATCTGTTATAACAAAAAATCATTTCAAAAACTTTAGGCCAGGAATTTAAAACAAAAAACAATTATTGCAGTCAATAATCAAGAATCAAAACAAGTCAAAATATGCAAGAGCAAAATTAAAAATTAAAACCAGGAACAAAAAAAAATGATTTAAAACAAGCCAATTTAACATGACATTGGCCAGACTTTGCAGGCATCTTTGAGCTCAAAAATACAAAAGCTAGCTCATGATATGGCCTCAAAAATTAGCAGTTGAAATAAGTCAAAATCAGCACACAATATTCAGAAAAAGCAAAAATTCAATAGGAAACAGGCCAGGAAACTCATGGATCACAACTTAAAACTCAAAAAATACAAAATACAAAAGCTATTTCTAGCCAGGCAGCAGCAAACCTTTGCATGATCTCAGGCGAATGCTCATGATTGCAACAGCTGTTTTGGCCTAGCACAGCTATAGCCTTACAAAACCAAAACATGACCTCATATTTCAAAAAGGAATTTCCACCACACTGTTAAGTCTTATTTTCAGTCTCATCTGTAATTGTCCTTCTTTACAGAAAAACATTTGAGCCATGAGAGAGTCCACACAGGAAAGAGGTCACAAAAATGCCAGCATTGTGGGAAATGTTTTCCTTTCCAGTCAGTCCTTGTCATACATCAGAGAGTCCACACCGGGCAGAAGCCTTACAAATGCCAGCGTTGTGTGAAATGTTTTTCTTGCAAGTCAAACCTAGTGACACATCAGAGAGTCCACACAGGAGAGAAGCCATACAAATGCCAGCATTGTGTGAAATGTTTTTCCCGGAAGGCACACCTAATGATACATCAGAGAGTCCACACAGGAGAAAAGCCATACAAATGCCAGCGTTGTGGGAAAGGTTTTTCTTGGAAGTCAAACCTAGTGAAACATCAGAGAGTCCACACAGGAGAGAAGCCATACAAATGCCAGCGTTGTGGGAAATGTTTTTCTCAGAAGTCAGACCTAGTGACACATCAGAGAGTCCACAGAGGAGAGAAGCCATACAAATGCCAGAATTGTGGGAAAGGTTTTTCTCAGAAGTCAAGCCTAGAGACACATCAGAGAGTCCACACAGGAGAGAAGCCATACAAATGCCAGAATTGTGGGAAATGTTTTTCTCGGAAGTCAATCCTAATGATACATCAGAGAGTCCACAGAGGAGAGAAGCCACACAAATCCTAACATTATATTTGTCAATAACGAATAAAAAAAATATATTTTCAATCCCGCAGCGCAAAGAAAAGGCCCTTGTGATCTTATTTGTAAAAGTTGTTTGTCAATATTTCTCTATGTTTTCAAGTTGGATTTTGTTACGTTTAGGTTTTAATTGCCAATAGTATAGATAATTGCTTTGGGTTGTCAATTGGGCTGGGGATTGTGGGTTGTGGTATAGGTTAGGTAGATGGGAGGTTGGGATTTGTTGCAGCTGGTTAGAATAGTTATGGGAATTATAGCTTTTGCAATGTGTGGGATTTTGTCTTAAGAAAGTTGGGGGCAGGTATTAACAGAAAGGGCTAGATTCTGGGAATGGCAAAAGGGGCCTTGTTACCTGTGGGGCAGAGACTGTGGGAATTGGAGGTGGGGGCTGGGTTTGATAGAGGGTCATGTTTTTGGTTTTAGGGGTTTTAATGTATTGTTTGGATTGGAGTGGTCAGTTCTGGCTTAAACACTGAATTTGTATGTGTTCTCAATAAAGTTCTTTATTGTTTCAACTCACTGGACTTTGATGCACAGAATTTCTGAATTTGCCCAAAAATGACCCTTTCTTCTCTCCTCAGTTCTCAACTCCATTCCCAGCCATAAGAACAGCACAGACACACAGACACAAACATACAGGATACACAGAGAGCGCTATATTTCCAAAGCAGAGCCTTCCTTTCCTGCCTTTCCCTCCTGAGTCCAGCACTGCACCTTGGCCTCCATTGCGGTCTCCTCAAAGGAAGAAAGGAGGGAAGGAAGGGGAGGCCACTGAACCCCGGCGCATATCTTCCTTTCCCACAAAGGCCGCCAGCGGAATAAGCAGCAGCATCTAGGACCTGGCAATCCCTGTGCATGCAGAGGAGGGGCCTTTGGGACTATATGCGCCTGCACAGTCTCAGCCCCAGGAGCCATTTCTGCCCTCACAGTCTGTTCTGAGGGAGGGAGGGAAGTGGGGAGAGCCCTTGTTCATTCAGAGGAATGGCTGGAGGGGAGAGGCCCCTCTTCTCCCCCCAAAGAAAGGCAGGGGTCCTGCAAGGCCTCTTATCCCTCTTTCCTTCCCTGCCCCCTCCTTGGGGGATTCCTTGGGTCCCGGGTACTTGGGGAGTTATTATGAAAAATGAAGGCCGGTGGGACCCTTGGAGAGAGGCATGGCCATGGAGGGGAGGGGGATCTAAAGGTAAAAAGGTCTTTGAGGAGCCCCCTCCCTTGTGGAAAGTGAGGCCGAGGAGAACCCCTCTCTTCTGATCCCTCATTTATGAAAGAGTTTTGTGCCAAATAGAAAGCATCGCACAGGATAGGATTCAATAGCATTTTTCTTGGGGGAGGGGAGTTTTCTCTGGAGTCCTGGGGGAGGAGGCTCTGGGAGGGGGGAGAGAAGAGCCAAAATCCTCTTGGCCAAAGCCAAGAGGAGGGAGACGGAGGGACCTCAAAACTCTGGCAATCCCCTGTCAACCTGGGAACTAGGCTTAGAGACCCACAGGATCCAGATTGGGCATCCTCCCTCACATACTTATCTTTTCCTTCACAATAGCCCTGCAGAGGAGGACCAACAGAGAGACCCACAGCCCCAGAAACATCCCCCCCGGTTCTGGGAGCATACTGAAAGGGCTTTTGACCCCCTTGAAGAGATATTATTATTATTATTATGTATATTCCACCTTTTCTCACAGGAATCAAAGAGCATTACAGTAATAAAATGACATACAATTTAAGAAATACAATTAAAATTCCAAACCCCCAACCCTTCTCCCAATTATAAAAACATTAATCAACCCTTAAAAATCCTATTAAACAGCAAGAAAATTTAAAACTTTCATAACACAATACAGTAAAAAAGTTTTTTGGGGCAAGAAATGGGTCGTTTTCTGAAGGAGAGGTGGGAGGGCAGGAACGATATACATCAATAGCAATTTCCATCACACTAACGATGGCAAGGATCAGGGTCAGGGGGAGGGGGAGGCAAGTCAATAGATCTCATCTAGTCTGGAAAGAGGTCCGTCTTAATAGCCTTCCTAAAGGCTTCCAAGGTGTTAATAGGACGGATCTCATCCGGAGGTCGTTCCAGAGTGAACCAACACCTTGTATCTTGCCCGGAAACTAATGGGCAGCCAGTGGAGGGATTTAAGAACCGGTGTAATGTGGGCAGTTCTAGAAGTGCCTGTAACCAACCTGGCTGCCATATTCTGTACCAATTGAAGTTTCTGAACTTGGCACAAGGGTAGCCCCATGTAGGATGCGTTACAGAAGCTGAGCGCATGTACTACTGTTTCAAGGTCTCCCTGCTCCCTGCCCCATGTCTCCGAATGATCTCACCCAGCAGCTTCATGTAAATGTTGAATAGCATTAGGGACAGAATCACGCTTTGAGGGATGCCCGACTTGAGTTCCCTCTTGGACGAACAACTGTCCCCAAGTGACAGGAATCTGTCCAAGATGTAGGACCTGAACCACTGGAAAGCAGTGCCCCAATCCCCAACTCTCCCATATGTTCCAGAAGGATACTGTGGTCAATGGTATTGAAGGCCACTGAGAGGCCTTCAGTAGCACCAGCAGAGTCACACTTCCCCTTTTCAAAGAGCTGTCGATGCTCAGACGGAGGTTATCGACTAAGGTGACCATGGCCGTCTCAACTCTGTAAGCCGTCCTAAATCCAGTTTGAAATGGATGTAGAAAAATCCATTCCTTCCAAGACTGCTTGGAGTTGAATGGCGACTGCCCTCTCCATTACCTTGCCTAAGAATGGTAAGAGCCAAACTGGCCTGTAATTGTTTCTGTCCAGAAGTCAAGGGGAAGGCTTTTTTAAGGAGTGGTTTAACCACCGCCTCTTTGAGGCAAGATGGAAGAGAGCCTTCCCTGAAAGATGCATTAGTTATATGTTTGGCAGCATCTTGATGGTATTTCCCCACTGGACAGCCAGGCAAGATGGGAAAGGATTGAGAGAGCAAGTCGTCTTTATCATACTCCCAAGGAGCTTGTCCCCATCCTCTGTACTAACGGACTCAAATTCATCCAGAAGAAGAGTATAGGCAGAGGCTCTGGATACCTCTCCTGTCACCTCTGTCATAAGGCTGGCATCCAAATCTGTTCTCATCTGAGAGATTTTGTCCATGAAGTAGTTATTAAAAGCATCAC
>JACSCI010000049.1:67969-80306 GCA_016801065.1 Sceloporus tristichus | reverse complement strand
TGTAGTTCAGGAGAAGTTCTCAGATGCCTGGAGACCCAGCCATCACAATGATCCTCTGCTAAATGGCACAGAAACCGAATGAAGCTGCAATCAAGTTATTGGAAATATTTCAGACATTTGAAAACATTTCTGGGCTTAACTTTAATATGGATAAATCAGAGATAATGTTTATGAATACGAATTGGCCGGAAGAAAAAGAAACCCAAATTGTCTCAGGATTGAAATTGGGGATTGAAAATATGAGATATTTAGGTGTGAAGTTACCAATTAAGTTAGATACTCCTAATTTTACCAACTTTGTACAGCGCTGTGTATAATTACAGCGCTATAGAAATAAAGTTTAATAATAATAATAATAATAATATTGTACAAGGTGATTATAATCAATTAAGGGGGAAATTAATAATCAGATTTCTAAATGGACAAGTAAAAATGAGGAAATGTTAACAAAAATTAGATCCCAGAAATAATTCCTAGTAAAGGTTTAAAGAAAAGGGAAAAGTCAATATTAAAAAGGATATCAGGGAATAAAAAAAGCCAGGTTATCTAAGGCATTATTACTGAATATGAGCCTCAAAGTAATGGAGGATGGGGAGCTCCATCACTCAAATGATATTCTGAGGCGGTTCAATGGCTAAGAATGATAGAGGCAGAATATAACCATAATATAAAGTGGGTTGAATTAGAAAGACAGAGAAATCAAATGGAGAATGTCTCTATCTTTCAGGGGAAAATATGAATTTTAAACATGAGGACACTCTGAGGGGCTGCCATTGGCTAGAATCCCTGTCCCTTCCACCATCCCTGGCCCTGATTGGCTGGAATCCCAGTCCCTCTCACTATCCCTGGCCCTAATTGGCTGGAATCCCAGTCCCTCCCACCATCCCTGGCCCTGATTGGCTGGAATCCCAGTCCCTCTCACTATCCCTGGCCCTAATTGGCTGGAATCCCTGTCCCTCCTACCATCCCTGGCTGTTTTGTGTTCTGGCATCCATTTTGTGTTCCAGTGGCCATTTTGTTCCAGAACCTTCTCTGAGGCCTCAGTTGAACAGAGGCCTCTCTTTCTCTCCTGAGGCTCCAGAGTCAGAAGGAGGCCAGGCTCCTTGGGCCAAAAGGAAGGAAGAGTGTCCCTTTGTGTCTCTTTTCTGAGAGGGTTTTCTTATTACACAGCTCTGCTCCTTCTGAGGAACATGGGTTTTAAAACAGATCAGAAATGGGGAGGATAGTTTTAATAGAAGCCTTATTCGTATTCTTCACAAACATTGGTCTTTGGCTTCTAAGAGGAGGCTTGTCCCCCCAAAAAGGCCAAAAGTGGCTCCTTTGGGAGGTTTTAAAGGTCTCCCCAGTTTCCATATTAAGAGATTTTCAGGCAAGAAGGAAGACCAGACCATCTCGTATTATCAAGAATGAAACAAACAAGCAAACATAGAAACAAACAACAAGGATAAGGGACTGTTTGGGGACTTTTTGTGTCCTCACAGCCATCGGGTGCGATCAGGAAAACCTTCCTTTAGGATCAGAAATCCTGTTTGGGGCCCTTCCGACTTTGAGGCCCTTTCATCCTCCATTTTGGGTTCCCACAAGGCCTCAAACTGCCAAGTGCTGAGGCAGAGGCGGCCATTTTGTGAATTTCTGTCACCGATTTTACATTTTAATCATGCGAATGGCCTTTGGCTTAAGCATTAATTAAAAAAAAATGATTGATTGATCTAATGCTATTGAAGCCTATGCTGTGTGATGTTCTTTATTTGGCACAAAAGTCTCCCCCAAATGAGGCATCAGAAGGGAGGGTCTCTCCTCTGCCCCACTTTCCAGGAGGAAGGGGGCTCCTCAAAGCCCTTTTTACCATCAGATCCCCCTCCCCTCAATGGCCATGCCTCTCTCCAAGGGTCCCCCCTGCCCTCTTTTCTCATAATAACCTCCCAAGAACCTGGGCCCCAAGGACCCCACCCCCCCCCCCCCGAAGGAGAAGGCAGGGAAGGAAAGAGGGAGAGGCGGACTGGCAGGTCCCCTGCCTTTCTTTGGGGGGGGCGGAGATCGAGGTTTCATTCCTTCTTACAACCCCCCCCCCCCAGAAGACCCTCCAGCCAATCCTTCAAAAGAACAAGGGCTCTCCTACACTTCCCTCCCTCAGAGCAGGCTGTGGGGGCAGCAATGGCTTCAGAGGCTGAAACTCTGCATGCGCATTAGCAACCAAAGGCCCCTCCTGAGTATGCGCAGGGATCACAAGGCCCTTGCTGCTGCTGCTGCTGCTTATTCCACTCTCGGCCTTTGGAAGAAGGGAAGGAGTACGCCCTTCCTTCCTTCCATCCTTCTTTCCTTCCTTCCAGAATGGAGCCCAACCAGCGGAGCTGGACTCAGGAGAGAAAGGCTGGGAAGGCTCTGCTTTGTACATATAGCTCTGTTTCTGTGTGTGTGTGTGTGTGTGTGTGTGTGTGTGTGTTTGCCTCTGTTCTTATGGCTGGGAATGGAGCTGAGGACTGAGGAGAGAAGAAAGTGTCTATTTTGTGCAAATTCACAACTTCTGTCCATCAGTGAGTCCAGTGTGTTGAAACAGCAAAGAACTTTATTAAGAACACATAGTCAGGAATTCAGCTTTTAAATCAGAGCTGCCCTCCCCAAGCCAAAGAATACATTAAATCCCTAAAACCAAAAACTCCAACCTCTTCCAAACCTAGCCCCCACCTCCAATTCCCACAGTCTACGCCTCATAGCTAAAAAAGCCCCCTTTGCCATGCCCAGAAACTAGCCCTCTTTATGTTAATACCGACTACCAACTTTCTTCATCCAACGTCCCACAAAATCCAAAAGCTATCATTCCCTTAACTATTCTAGCCAGCTGCAACAAATCCCACCCCTCTATCTAGCTAACCTACTCCACAACCCATAATCCCCAGCCAAATTTATAAACTAAAGCAAAGAAATATACTAATAGCAATTAAAACCAAACCTTAACAAAATATAACTTTAAAATTTAAACAGACATATCGACAGACAAACTTAACACTCAAAATCACAAGGGCCTTTTCTTATCACCAGTGGATTGAAAATATATTCTTTGTATTCCTTCTTGAGAAAAATAATGTTATTTCACTTCTAGGATTTGTGTGGCTTCTCTCCAGTGTGGCCTCTCTGATGTCTCACTAGGTTTGACCTCTGAGAAAAACATTTCTCACAATGCTGGCATTTGTATGGTTTCTCTCCAGTGTGGACTCTCTGATGTATCACTAGGTTTAATTTTGATGAAAAGCATTTCCCACAATGCTGGCATTTGTATGGTTTCTCTCCAGTGTGGACTCTCTGATGTATCACTAGGTAAGATTTCGACGAAAAACATTTCTCACAATGCTGGCATTTGTATGGCTTCGCTCCAGTGTGGACTCTCTGATGTATCACTAGGCTTGACCTCTGAGAAAAACATTTCCCACAGTGCTGGCATTTGTATGGCTTTGCTCCTGTGTGAATTCTCTGATGTATGACAAAGATTGACTTGTAAGCAAAACGTTTCCCACAATGGTGGCATTTATGTGACTTCTTTGCTGTATGGACTCTCTGATGACTCAAATGTTCTTCTGTAAAGAAGGACAATGACAGATAAGACTGAAAATCAGACTTAAGAGAGGAGGGTGTTACCCCATGATTTAGCCCTCATTAACCCCTCCTTATTTGAGATTAAATTAATACATTTGCTGTGAGTAACCCAAGCATGGCCCTGCTGCTTATGCTCCTAAATCCATGGAATGATTGTATCCTTACTCATAGGAGCTAGCAAGGAAGAGACTGGATGGGGACTGCCTTGAGGAAATCCATGGAAGCAGAGAGTCAAAGGCCTGTTGAAACAATATTCCATGAAACATGTGCAAAAATAATTTGATTGACAGGTGGCATCATATCCTGTGGGACTGCCATAGAGTGCTCAGTCAGAGCCCAAGGCATGACGCAAACCAACTGCAGAGGTCACTTCATGCTGTTTCGCAGCAGGATGTAACTCACAACCAATACAGTATACAGCTCACATGCAGATTAGTGTGGATTGGATTGGAGTTGTGTGAACAAGAGATGGTGAAGTTGAAGGAACTTGGAGAGGAGAGCTTGCAAATATTTGTATTATTTTGTAACTCAAGATAGATTTTTAGTGTAAAAAGTGGTCAGTGCATTGCCAATATCTATATCTGGATATTTGCTTCTGTACTCTGCTATCTTATTGTTGAGCTGCATCTGGGAGTGTCACCCTCAGATTGTGCTGTATATTGGCTTGTGAACACGATAGGAATTCAGAGCCAAGAAGGACTGAGAGCCAGTGTGCTAATCCTTTTTATCTGATTTATTTGCTCCAAGCACCCATTGCATTCAATTTGGTTTCAGACCATTCTTCCTCCCAGGACACATCCTAAAGCGATTTAAACCCTTTTGGACACTCGGTTTCTGCCCCCAAGCAACAATTACAGTATATATATATCTTCCCTGACTGGCTGTTCTTTGAATTCAGTCCAATTACAGACAGACAGTCTGTTGGTTTACGTGGCTAAGCACCTCAATGCACTTGCCAACCCCACTTGTCACATGAGCTCCTGACTTCTCTTCCCATTTCAAACCCTCAGCAATTGGAATCAAGATCCGCCTAGGTAAAGTATTACCATTATGAAAGTCTTACATCTCTTGACCACTCTGACCTGTTATCTAGTTCTTGTGCATGTGTGTGAACACTTACGTGTGTGTGTGTGTGTGTATTATGCTTTTCCGCTCAATAAAACAAAACAAAACAAAAAATTATTTCAAATGCCTTTGGAGTTCTGTGTGCTTCCAGGCCTGGTCTAGTTAAGCTGAATCCCGATGTCGCTCTTGCCCCAACCAAACTTTATATCTTTCAGCTAAGTAACAAATTCCCCTAAAAGCACAGCACTTGTGGGTGTCTTCCCCAGACTCCAGCATTCTGGGTAACAAAGGGCCTCTTGAATCAACCATGGAACTAAGCAAGCTCAGGTAGGAAAAGAAACATTAGAGAACATTGCCATTCTTCTCTAAGCCATTGCAGGGTCAACAGAGGGATTTTACCCAAGAAGTCTCTCCAGAGTCTCAAAAGGCTTGAAGAGGGGCCAAAAAAGCCAGGAAACTGGGTCAGGGATGGGCTGAGGAGCATTTGGAATCAAAAAGCATTTCTCTCCATGGTTCCTTCCCACAAAATCCTACAATTGACAGTTTAGGATAGGATATTTAGAATCCTTAGAAAGTGGAGAGAAATAGTGACTCATTAAACTACAAATTCCAAGATTTCACAAAAAGCTGCTATGACAAACTATGTGTGAAAGGCATCTAGGAGTCCTGGTAGACCACAAGTTCAACCTGGGGCAACAGTTTGATGCAGCAGCTAAAAAGGCCAATGTGATTCTAGGCTACATACATATGGGTATAGTGTTATGGCAGGGGGGTGGACTGGATGGCCTTTCTAGTTTCTTTCAACTGTTTGATTCTGTGTTATAGATTCAGGGAAGTAACAGTGCAATTCTGTTCTACTTTGGTCAGACCCTCACTTGGAATACTGTGTCCATTTCTGGTCACCACAATTCATAAAGGATGTTGAGAAGCTGGAGTTTATCCAAAGGAGGGCAATAAAAATGGCCAAGGGTTTGGAAACCATCAAGCCCTATGAGGAGCGGTTTTGGGATCTGGGAATGTTTAGCCTGGAGAAGAGAAAGTTAAGAGTGGATAGCTCTGTTCAAATATTTGAAGAGATACTGAGGATGGAGCAAGCTTGCTTTCTGCTGCTCTAGAGCAAAGGACACAGAACAATGGAAGCAAGGCATAGGAAAAGAGATTCTACCTAAACATTAGGAGGAACTTCCTGACAGTAAGAGCTATTCAACAGTGGAATATCCTCCCTCAGAGCATGGTGCCATCTCATTATTGTTGGTGTTATTATTATTATTATTATTAATTTCTAAAGTGCTCCTTCTTTGTAGGTCTTTAAAGGTCTTTGAAGGTCTTTAAACAAAGGCTGGGTGGCCATCTGCTGGTGATGCTTTCAGTGAGTATTCCTGCATGGCAAGGAGTTGAACCAGATGGTCCTTGTTATCTGTTTAAAGTCCTCGATTCTATAATTCTAAAGTGGAATCATAGTGCCATGATAATGTAGAATGAAAGGACCCTCAGTCTTCATAGTAAGGGCAATGAATTCAGCTTCCTTACCCACAGAGGCCACATTCTCGTAATTCTCCATCATCACATCCTTGTACATAAGTCTCTGCTTCTTCGTCAGCAGTTTCCATTCATCCTCAGTGAAATATACCGCCACATCTGCAAAGGTCACCTGCAATAGAAAATAGCCCTCATTCAGAGAATGACTAATAAAAGGGGAGGGAGAAGCACATGATGCATCCCAAAAATTATTTGATCTCCTCAGAATTTAGTCCAGGAAATAAACTTTAAATTCTGTTAGCAAGAAAAAAGCTACTGCCTTTCAGGTCCAGTTTGTCTCAAATTCTTTCAATGTAATATACAATATAATTTAGGCCATGGCTGGGATATTAATGATAGATTAGAATACTGACTATCCCGACATGTATAGTACATTTAGCCTCCAAAGATTATAGTGCATTTAGCCATTTGTTGCCAAATTTCAGAGGCAAATGTCATTTCTAAAAAGCAGTTCTGGGGAGCACTGTGGGGGCCTCCCCCACTTTAGATCCAGAGAAATTCCTCCATATCCCCCAACATTTCACATATGGAAAAAACAAGACATATGTGGACAAGCAACAGCAGAAAGTGGTGAAGATGGACAAAGTTGTTTATGAAGAAGATCACACAAGTGGGAAAGGGCACAACAGTTTGTTTTTGCCTCAGACTCCTAGCAAGGGCAAGTCCCTGCCCCCTTCTTTCTTCTCCAACTCCCACTTTTGAGTTGATGGGGTTCAAAATCCTTGGCACTCATTATGCAGAAATTGAAGTGAGCTGAAGAAGGAGGAAAGTGGGAGGAGCAGAGAGAAACCAGGACATTTTAAAAGCCCTCGAAATATTGGGATGACAGAGGATTAACCAGGACTGTCTCTGCCAAACCCGGGCAGTACTTTATTTACTTCCTTTCATAAATTGGCCCAGCAGTGACCCAGTTGAAGCTAATAGAATAGTGACTCACCAAAGAGTTGTTGTATCTCGGCAGCCTCCTTCTCTTGGAGCCCAACTCCCTCCGATTGGCCTCTGTGTTGGCCATCAGGTGGTCAGGGGTCCTGGTGGTCCTGTGCTTGGGTCACTTCCAGAAAGAGAGGCCCCAAAGCCGTGTACAAGGAGGCCGAGATGAAGGTCCTGAGAAAAGGGCCCAGGGTTAAGACTGGCTTGGCAAGAAACCCTGTAGCACTCAAAGAGACAGAGAACAGCATCCTGCTGGTGACACATGCAGATGACATATGCCTCCATTGGGCCAATGCAGAGGTGGGCATTTGCTTCCTAGCCTGATTCCACATGGAGCAACACTGGAGCATAGAGGGTTCTGCTAGTGGCCTCCCATTCTCCCATTGGCCAAAGCAGTTGCCCTCCATCCCCCAGGGAGTTCCCTGGTCAAGCAGGGCAGGAAAGAAGCTCTCTCTTCTCTGGTTGCCCCCCTTCCATGGGATCCAGCCATCCTCCCAGGATTGGGGGGTGGGAGCACCAGAGAATTGAGCTGATGGGAAGGGAACAACCAATTCCCATGGCAGCCTTCTGCATGCAGAGAAGTCACAATTCTGAGAGTGTCTCTGCCCATGTGGAGAGTGCCTATTTTCCACAGTTTCCTGGCCATCTTGGCTTGGGAATGTCCTGTTCTAGCCACAAGTAGGACTAAATCTTAGCCTGTATCCAATTCTATACTTAGTCCTGATCAGAGTAGAATCACTCAGTCTCTTGGATTTACCTATAGATTGACGCACCAGTCAATTATGGGTTGAGTCAGTCTATGCTAGGTTTAACCAACAGGATTCAGGCCTCCTCAGACTTTAAATTCCGATAAGTTGCAATATAATGTAGAAAATATATATACATAATTATGCATTGTATAAAATTCATTGTATGTACTTTAGTTTGAATAAAAATTATTTTAAAAAAGACTTTAAAGGCAGGAATGTTAATTTTTCCATGCTGCATCAACATCACTGATGAGAATTTGATTTCTCTTTCATGCAGAGGAAGAGGAGGAGGAAGAGGAGGACCACCTTCTTTATGGAAAGATTAAAGAGCAGATCATTAAACAGAAAGTCTGTGAACATCTAGAAAGCAATGCCATAATCACAAAAAGTCAATATTAGTTTCAGAGAAAGAAGTCATGCCTGACAAATCTAATCTTGGTAGATGATCCTGGTAGATGAAGGGAATGCTATGGATATAGTATATCTTGATTTCAGTAAGGTTCCCCATGTCATTCTTGCAAAGAAGCGATCTTGGGCTGCATCAATAGAAGTATAATGTCTAGATCAAGGGAAGTAATAGTGCTACTCTATTCTGCTCTGGTCAGGTCCCACCTGGAACATTTTGTCCAGGTCTGGGCACCACAATTCAAAAAGGATGTTGAGAAACTGGAGTGTGTCCAAAGGAGGCAATTAAAGTGGTGCAGGATTTGGAAACCATGACCTATGAGGAATGACTTAGGGAGCTGGGGATGTTAAACCTGGAGAAAGTTAACAGGTTATATTATAGGTCTGTTTAAATTTTTGAAGGGATGTCATATTGAGGAGGGAGCAAGCTTGTTTTCTGCTGCTCCAGAAAACAGGACCCAAAACAATGGATGCAAGCTACAGGAAAGAAATTCCACCTCAACATTAGGAGGAACTTCCTGACAGTAAAGTCTGTTTGACAGTGGAACACACTCCTTCCTTGAAGTGCAGTGGAGTCTCCTTCCTTTGAGGTCTTTAAGCAGAGGCTGGGTGGCCATCTGTCAGGGATGCTTTGATTGAGAGTTCCTGCATGGCAGAATGGGGTTGGACTGGATGGCTCTTGGGGTCTCTTCCAACTCTATGATTCTTTGATTCTATTATTTATATTCCAGGTGAAATTTATTATTTATATTCCAGGTGGATAAGACCTGTATTTCTTCAATGATCTAATCAATGGCTTCCCCTCATTACGCCCCCTTTTTCATTTAGACACTGGTGAAAATAATCATTTCATTTTTACAAATGAGAAAAATCTCTGAGCTTAACTGCTGTGTTAATAATAATAATAATAAACGTATATACCACCTTTCCATAAAGACAAAAGCAGTTTACAAATTTACAATTACAAAATTTGTGTGTTTGTGTGTCAGTTATAGCAGGAGCATGAGGTATGTACCTCCTTCCTCTGCTTGCTAAAGCCACACAGAAACTGAGGCATGTACATTTGTGTGCATTGTTTCTGAACGGATCTATTGCCAAAATTACAATTTCTTCACTTTTCCTTGTACAGGTATATTTTTAAAAAAGATGCACACTGCTGAATATGTTGCAATTATACAACAAAAATCTATAAATGTATAGGTTTATGAGTGAAGATTGCATCCTGAAATATGCTCATTTTTGGGAAGTGAAAACCTATGTAAATTCATTTTGTAAACCCAGTGAAACTAATATCCTACAAAGCTCTAATAAACAACAAGTACACACAAAGTCCCCACACAAATAGGGTTGCCATCCCCAAGGACCTCCAAACTGGGACAAATGTAGGACGATGTTTTAAAATGTAGGACCTTTTAAAAAAAAACATTCCTGGCCAGGAAATTTAAAAAAAAAAAGGTCTTACATTTCAAAACATTGTCCAACGCCTCGCTGGGGCCTGGGAGACCGCGTCTTGCAGGCCCCAGCGAGGCCTTGGAGGACTCCGCAATCATGGAGCCCACTTCCAAGGCTTCTCCGGGACCTGGGAGACAGTGTCTCCCAAGCCCTGGCGAGGCCTTCCAGGGCTCCGCGATCGCCGGCCCAGGCTTCCTCCCAGGCTGGGAAAGAGGAGGGGGCCGCCCCTCATCGCGGCGATCGCCACAGTGGGAAGCAGCCTCCTCCTCCTCCCGGTCTGGGAGAAAGCCTCGGCCGGCTCCCAGGCTGGTAAAGAGGCGGGGGCCGCGCCTCATCGCGGCGATCGCTGCGGTGGGAAGCGGCCTAATCCTCCTCCCGGTCTGGGAGGAAGCCTTGGCCGGCTCCCAGGCCGGGAAAGATGTGGGGGCCGCCCCTCATCGCGGCGATCACCGCAGTGGGAAGCAGCCTCCTCCTCCTCCCTGGCCTCGCAGAGGCCTTGGAGGACCCTGGGGCCGGAGCTCTGAACGCAGAGCCGCCTCCAAGGCCTCGCTGGGGCCCGGGAGGGAGCGTCTCCGTGGCTGGAGCTCCAACTGTGGAGAGCCCTCCCAGGCCTCAGCAAGGCCTTGGAGCTGCCGTGGGGGCTGAGGTGGGCGCGGTCGTCCCGGTTTGGGTGCCAAACCGGACCGGGACCGGGATGGCACCGCCCAAACCGGGAATGTCCCGCCCCCGGCGGGATATAGCAACCCTATCTTGACCGCTCAGGGAGGCCAGACCAGCTGCACGTGGCCCTCTGTCCGTCCCTCCGTCCTCCTTTCCTTCTGCATTCCTCCTCTTTTCCCCAGCATCATCCCCTTTCCCAAGAAGGCTGCATCCGCACTATAGAAATAAGGCACTTTGACACCACTTTAAGTGCTCAGTGCTATGGAATCCTGGGATTTTACCTTTGAACACTTAGCCTTCTCTGCCAGAGAGCTCTCATGCCACAACAAACTACAAATCCCAGGATTCCATAGGATGGAACCAGGAGAGTTAAAGCAGTTTCAAACCGGATTATTTCTGTAGTACAGATAAAGCCTAAATTGGTTGTAAAAGGATAGAAGCACCCAAGTAGAATTTTTATACTTTTAAAAATGGTTTTGCTTTTTTTTTAAATATAAGCAGTTTGTTTTTCTGTGTTATCCTTATTCTTCTTTTTGTTGGTTGTTTGTATATTTGTTTGTTTCATTCTTGGTAATAGGAGTTATTCTGGTCTGTCTCCTTCCCTCTTTCCTGAAAATCTATTCATAAGGAAACTGGGGAGACTTTTAAAACCTCCCAAAGGAGCCACTTTTGGCCTTTTTTGGGGGGACTAGCCTCCTCTTAGAAGCCAAAGACCGATGTTTGTGAAGAATAAGAATAAGGCTTATATTAAAACTCTCCTCCCCATTTCTGATCACTTTTAAAACCCATGTTCCCCAGAAGGAGCAGAGCTTTGTAATAAGAAAACTCTCTCAGAAAAGAGACACAAAAGAGACACAAAAGACACACACTTCCTTCCTTTTGGCCCAAGGAGCCTGGCTGCCTTCTGACTCTGGAGCCTCAGGAGAGAAACAGATACCTCTGTTCAACTGGGGCTCAGAGAAGGTTCTGGAACATTATTCCCCACAGTCACAAGCAGCACAAAATGGCCTCCAGAACACAAAATGGCTTCCAGTATAAAACATGGCTGCCAGAATACAAAATGGCTGCCAGAACACAAAATGGCTTCCAGAACAAAAAATGGCCGCCAGAACACAAAATGACTTCCAGAACAAAAAAATGGCTGCCAGAATACAAAATGGCCACCAGAACACAAAATGGCTGCCTCTGCCTGAGCACTTGACAGTTGACATTCATGGGAGACAAAGAGACTGAGGGAAGAGTGGAAGGGGGTCCTGGAGGGAGGGGGCCTCGGGAGATATATGACCTTCCTGAGCTATTCGGGGTTCTGGCCTCATAAAGGATTTGGGGCAAACTGGATCCGAAAGGCAGTAGTAGCCTTTTCTCTTGCCAATGGGATTTACAGTGCATTTCCTGGACTTAGGGTTGCCATAAGTGAGGACCTCCAAACCAGGACAAATGTAGGACAAATTCAGGACAACATTTTCAAATGTAGGACACATTCTATAAAAATGGAGGACACACAAAAAATTGAGGCTTTTTAAAGAAATGTTAATATAAATGCATGTTTCTTAGGCATGATCAAACTGGAGGACATTTTGACATTATTCCTAGACAGATCACAGAAATGTACTTCCCTTTCTGGCCACCCCCCCTCCCCATTCCAAACAGCACATTTGAGCATTGAACATGGCTTTATTTTAACATTGCCTCTTGCCTATTTCAGAGGCTTATTCCACAACCGAACCCTTTGGTCAAGGGACTTTGGTTTTTCTTCATTTTGGCTTGTTTTGTCTGTATTCCTCCCCACTAAATAAAGGAGACATGAAATGGAGTTAATGGGTACAAGTTGTTAAACAAAAAAGTCTTGTGAGACTGTAGGCAAGAGGTGCACCATCTTAAGAACTGCATTAAGCACAGTTAGGCTGCTGCCACACTGCTTTCACTCTCATCACTCCATCCTATGG
>JACSCI010000049.1:26066-38274 GCA_016801065.1 Sceloporus tristichus | reverse complement strand
TGGGAACCCGATGGGGAAAGAAACGTGCGGTAAACTTAAAAGTGTTCCGTTCCTATCGGGTTCCAATAACGTTCTCGGAACGCGATGCGATAATCTCCTATGTGTGAAAGGGATCTAGGAGTCCAAGTAGACCACAAGTTGAATATGAGTCAACAGTGTGATGCGGCAGCTAAAAAGGCCAATGCAATTTTAGACTGCATCAATAGAAGTATAGTGTCTAGAACAAGGGATGTAACAGTGCCACTCTATTCTGCTCTGGTCAGAACCCACCTGGAATATTGGGTCCAGTTCTGGGCACCACAATTCAAAAAGGACAGAACAATGGATGCAAGCCACAGGAAAAGAGATTCCACCTAAACATTAGGAGGAACTTCCTGATAGTAAGAGCTAGTCAACAGTGGAATATACTCCCTCAGAGCATGGTAGCGTCTCATTATGGTTATTATTATTATTATTATTATTATTATTATTATTATTATTATTAATTTCTAAAGCACTACTTTTTTGAAGGGCTGTAAAGGTCTTTAAACAAAGGCTGGGTGGTATCTGGTGGAGATGCTTTCAGCGTGTATTCCTGGATGGCAAGGGGTTGAACCAGATGGTCCTTGTGGTCTATTCCAGCTCTATGATTCTATAATTCTAAAGTGGAATCATAGGGTCATGATAATGTAGAATGAAAGGGCCCTCAGTGTTCATAGTAAGGGCAATGAATTCAGCTTCCTTACCCACAGAGGCCACATTCTCGTAATTCTCCATCATCACATCCTTGTACATAAGTCTCTGCTTCTTTGTCAACATTTTCCATTCATCCTCAGTGAAATATACCGCCACATCTGCAAAGGTCACCTGCAACAGAAAATAGCCTTCATCCAGAGAATGACTAAGCAAAAGGGGAGGAAAGCACATGGTGCATCCAAATATTATTTGATCATTTTAGAAATCAGTCTACTAAATCAACTTGGAATATGTTAATGCAAATTTATAAATCGGAAAAGAGAAGTTAATGATAAATAAGAAATTATGGTGTGTGTAGCAAGAAATCATAGTAAGCTAGAAATGATAAGGAAATAGTTGGCTTGTAACGATAAGTTAAAAAAGGATGTTAGAATGTATAGTCTTAGTATTTAAGCGGTAGAGGAAGTAAAAATAAGAGATAAAGGGGAATTATGGAAAAGGTCTTTTTGAGGAATCGGGAAAAGTAGCTAATAAGACAGTAACATTAAAACAATAAGGGGAGGGGAGGGGGGAGAGGAAAGGGAATGGAGAATGAAGAAAACATGTAAGTTTTAGCTGATGTAACCCTTTTTAATAAGTGAATACTCAATAAAGATTAAAAAAGGAATTCAGTCTAGGAAATAAACTTTAAATTCTGTCAGCAAGAAGAGAGCTACTGCCTTTGAGATCCAGTTTGTCTTGAATCTTTTCAATATAATATACAATATAATACACAATATAATCTAGACCATGCCTGGGATATTGATGATGGATTAGGATACTGACTATCCCAACACATACAGTACATTTAGCCACCAAAGAATTGTGATGCATTTAGACATTTCTTGTCATATTTCAGAGGCAAACGTCATTTGTAATAACAGTTTTGTGGAGCACTCTGGGCTTGAGGGCCACTGCGCCCACCCCATATTTAGAGCCAGAGATGTTCTCCCATAGCCCCCAACATTTCACAGATGGGAAAAGCAAGACACATGTGGACAAGCAACCCAAAAGGCAGTGAAGATGGCCAAAGTTGTTTATGAGGAAGATCACACAAGCTAGGAAGGGCACAGCAGTTTGCTTTGGCTTCAGCCTCTTGGGAAGGGCCATATACTCCTTCTTTCCTCTCCTCTCCCCACTTTTGAGTTGATGGACTGCAAGCTCAATTGCCCTCAGGAACTGAAGTGAGCTGAGAAGGGGGAAAGTGGAAGGAGGAGAGACCAACCGGGACATTTTTAAAACCCCTGAAAAAGTGGGGTGACAGAGAATTAACCAGGACTGTCTCTGCCAAACTCGGACAGTATTTAATTTGCTTCCATTCATAAATTGGCCCAGAAGTGTCACAGATGAAGCTAATAGGATAGTGACTCACCAAAGAGCTGTTGGACCTTGGCAGCTTCTTTCTGTCGGAGGCCAACTCCCTTCGCTTGGCCTCTGTGTCGGCCATCAGGTGGGCGGGGGGTCCTGGTGGCCCTGCACTTGGTCACTTCCAGAAAGAGAGCCCCAAAGCTGTGTAGAAGGCAGCCGAGATAAAGTTCCTGAGAAAAGGGACCAGGGTTAGGATTGGCTTGGCAAGAAACCCTGCAGCACTCAAAGACACAGAAAACAGCATCCTGCTGGTGACATACGCAGGTGACATATGCCTCCTTTGGGCCGATGCAAAGGTGGGCATCCCCTTCCTCCCTCTGCCCCAAACAAAGCTCCATGGACCTAGCATAGATTCACTGCAGCTCCCCTACACAACAGATACTCCATGCCTTATTAGAGTCGTGGGTAGGGATGTCATATCCCGACGGCCCCTGTGACAAACCCACTTTTTGGGGGCCCCTGTCTGGTTCCTCTCCAATTGGGGCCTTTGTCCCGGGCCCAGCCTCCGGGCCGGGCGTGCTCATGCGGCCAATACCGGCCACCCACCTCCTGCTCCTCCTCCTCCTCCTTCTCCTCCATGGCCGCGCCGCACCGCCCTCCGCCTCCACCTCTCCTCCTCCACACCCCCTCCCCCAGCGCAGTTGCTGCACAGCCCGCAGAGCTTGCCTGGGCCATGGCCGGCAGCGCTCGCCTCCTCAGCCTTCTGGCCAATGGCAGACGAGCAGGGGCTGGCCTAGTTTCCAGCCCCAGTCTGCCATTGGCCAGTGTCAGGAGCCTTGGAGGAGGAGGCGGAGGCAAAGGAGGAGGAGGAGGCAAAGGAGTAGGAAGAGAAGGCAATGGAGGAGGCGGCACCGGTGGCGGCAAAGGAGTAAGAGGAGGAGGCAAAGAAGGAGGATAGACCTCTGGGCCAGGGGGGGGAAACGTTATTTTTTTAAAAAATACATACAACCCAGTCTTGGTATTTTATTTTATTTTATTTTATTTTTAAATATATACAACCCAGCCTTGGTATTTATTTTATTTTATTTTTGTTATTAAATAACAAAGTGTCCTCCATTTTGACCATGTCTAAGAAACCTGCATTTATATTAACATTTTTTAAAAAATCATTATTTTTTTGGCATGTCCTCCATTGTTATAAAAATGTGTCCTACATTTGTAAATCTTATCCTGCATTTGTCCTACATTTGTCCCGGTTTGACACTCCTGACTTATGGCAACTCTAGTTGTGGGGGATTAGGGGAAGGGGAATTGGAGAAGGACTTGGTTATGTCCCTGTAGCTAGATGTGAAATGAGTGCATCATAAATCAATCAATAAATCATCTGCTGAAACCTCCAGAGGTCCCCAGTGCTTTACCCCATCATCAGCCCCTTTCCCAAGACGGCTGCATCCGCAATATAGAAATAAAGCACTTTGACATCCCTTTAACCGCTCATTGCTATGGAATCCTGGGATTTTACCTTTGGACATTTAGCCTTCTATGCCAGAGAGCTCTCATGCCACAAGAAACTCCAAATCCCCGGATTCCATAGGATGGAACCAGGAGAGTTAACACACTTTAGAACTGGATTATTTCAGAGTCAGCGGTAAAAGGGTAGAAGCACCCATGTCTTGTTTTTACCCTCCTAATAATGGTTTTCCTTTAAAAGAATGAGTAGTTTGTTTTAGTTGCTAATCCTTATTTTTGTTGTTGTTGTTTGTTTCATTCTTGTTAATATGAGTTATTCTGGTCTGCCTCCTTCTTTCTTGCCTGAAAATCTATTAATTAGGAAACTGGGGAGACTTTTAAAACCTCCCAAAGGAGCCACTTTTGGCCTTTTTTGGGGACTAGCCTCCTCTTAGAAGCCAAAGCCCAATGTTTGTGAAGAAGAAGAATAAGGTTTGTATTAAAACTATCCTCCCCATTTCTGATCCCTTTTAAAACCCATGTTCCCCAGAAGGAGCAGAGCTGTGTAATAAGAAAACCCTCTCAGAAAAGAGACACAAAAGACACATTTCCTTCCTTTTGGCCCAAGGAGCCTGGCCTCCTTCTGACTCTGGAGCCTCAGGAGAGAAAGAGAAGCCTCTGTTCAACTGAGGCCTCAGAGAAGGATCTGGAACATTATTCCCCACAGTCACAAGCAGCACAAAATGGCTGCTAGAACACAAAATGGCTGCCTCTGCCTCAGCGCTTGGCAGTTGGAGGCCTTCTGGGAACCCAAAATGGAGGATGAAAGGGCCCCAAAGTTGGAAGGGACCCCAAACAGGCTTTCCAAACCTTAACAACACTTAAAATGCCAAACCAAAAGTACATTCCCAGAGTTTCATAACACTGAGCCAGGGCAAATGCAGTAGTGCAAAACAGGAATGTCCAGGGAGGTGGCATTGATGATGATTAAGGTGTGGTGGGAGCCTGATATCATCATCATCATCATCATCATCATCATCCCCCACCCCCACCCCCAGCATTTCTACAACGTGAGAGCCACCATTAATAGCATTAAAATTCCACTTTGGGGAAATCACACTCTCCCGCCTTCAGAGAGAGTGGCCCACGCCTGGAAGGACTGCTGGGCCTCCTTCCTCCCCTCCGTGGTGGCAGTGGCCAAAGCAAAACAGCAGCATTAGACCCAAGCCTGGCCCAGCCAGACCTCAGCGCAGCAGGGAATCCTATTGCTTCCAGGCCTTGTCCCTCTGCTGCCGCTCCCCTCACTCCCTCCCTCCCTTCCTCCTTCTCTGTCTTACTCTCTGCTCCTTGCAGCAGCCTTCCTGGAATATTCAGTGTTTGCATCCTAACAAAGGGGTTTCTGGCCTCGTCAAGGATTTGGGGCAAACTGGATCTGAAAGGCAGTAGTAGCCTTTTCTGTTGCCAATGGGATTTAAAGTGTATTTCCTGGACTGGATCTCTCAGCATCCACATGGCCAGAAAGAGGAGGGGTCCTGCCCTGCAGTAAAGCCCCTCCAATCCCTCTGAACCAAGGACTATAACTCCCATGTCTTCTTGACCAGACACATTGTCAATAGCTTTCTTTCTTTCTTTTTCTTTCTTTCTTTTTCCCTAGCTGCCTTCTGTTAATGGTGTTACTGCTCTTGTTGTGTTTGTGTGATTTCAAGTTGTTTATGACTTATGGCGACCCAAAAGAAAGCCCTTCGCAGGCTTTTCTTGGCAAGATTTGTCCAGAAGCGGTTTTGCAAGTGCCTCCCTCTGAGGCTGAGAGAGTGTGACTTGCCTAAGGTCACTCAGTGGGTTTCTGTGGCCAAGAGGGCATTTGAACCCTGGGCTCCAGGGTGATAGTCCAATCCTCCAGCCACTGAACCACTCTGGCTCTTTCTTGAGGCTTTGTAGTGTTTTGTAGAGTGGTTCCAAGTCATTGCTGACTTCTGGGGAGCCTCTTCTGGGGTTTCCTTGGCAAGAGTTGTTCAGAAGAGGCTTGCCATTGCCTTCCCTGAGGCTGAGAGAGTGTGGCTTCTTGCCCAAGGGACCCAGCTGGTTTCATGGAGGAGTGGGACACTGGACCCTGGCCTCCAGAGTTGTAACCCAACACTCAAACCACTGCACCTCACTGGCTCCCATTCCCATGTACAACCTGGGAAATAATTGCAGACTTTTTTATGTTCTTCATGTGTGTCTTCAACTCGATTCCAACTTATGGCAACCCTAAGGCAACCTTATCATGGGGTTTCCTTGGCAGGTTTCTTCAGAGAGGGGTTGCCATTGCCATACTCTGAGGCTGAGAGAGTGTGACTTGCCAAAGGTCACCTAAATCCAAAACACACTGCAGCAATAATCCAATCTGAGACCGCTTTAACTGCCCTGGCTCAGTGCTAGGGAATTCTGGGAAATGTAGTTTTCTGAGACATTGAGCCTTCTCTGTCAGAGAGCTCTGTTGCCCCAATAAACTCCAATTCCCAGGATTCCCTAGCACTGAGCCAGGGCAGTTAAAGCACTCTCAAACTGGACTATTGCTGCCATGTGTTTTGGACCTTTCTTGGCCGCAAACTATCCATAGCCTGCAATGCATCTCCTAATTCTGTTGGCAGTCCCTCCCTCCCAACACTTTCTCATTTCCCCCCAAAACCAGCACAAAGCTGGAAGATGGAAAGAGGTTTTAAAGCAGCATTTAAATCTGCCATATTTGTTTTTAAAAGACTAAATGTCCCAAATGCTATGATCAGTTTTGTAGCTATTATTACAGAAAGACGTAGAGTGCAAACTCCTCAAGTACCTTTATTTTCTGGAGTGAGGTGGGCTTTTCCAACTGACTCACTGTGATGATCTCCGGTGGTCCAAGCAGCCAAACCGCGGCCCTGTAATAATAATAATAATAATAATAATAATAATAATAATAATTTGATACCCCTCTCTTCAACTAAAATGCTATCAGAGTGGCTTACAAATTGTTAATTAGACATTTAGACATTATGGCTCTTAGCCCAGAAGACCCTTAACTTCCTTAAATATTGCTGCCTCCACCCAGTGAATTATAAAAGGATTTCCCTTAACCTACACTGAGACCGGTTAAGGAACCTTATTTCTCCTTCTTTACTAATCTTCCCAAGCATCAACTGAGCCAAGACATGTGTAAAAGGAGCATCGAGTAGTAGATACTCCAAGGAGATATGTATTATAAATAACAAAATATAACTGAAATATAAGTCATACATGATATTAAGATTCTTGCAGGTACAATATTTGTAAGTATATAATATTCAATTCATACAAGCTATTAAAGAAATAAATAAACCTAAGCGTCCAATTCTGAGACTAACTTCCAAGATCCGCTCTTTAAGTCTCTCTCTCTCGATCTCCAACCGACACAATTCCCCAACTGTCTCTTGGTCTCTCAGGCCTTATATCTCCTTCTCACGGAAGCTTCCAGAAGAACCTTTATCTTGCTCTCTGATTGGTCAAGAGAGCCTTCCGTAGCAGTGATGTCATTCTGCATTTGCATAAACCTCCCTTTACTGTCTGAAGAAGACCTCCATTGACTGGAGCCCTGTCGTTACACTTTCCCAAGGCAAGGCTTGCACCTATTTCCCAATGTTGTTCTTGGGGTCTGCCTTCCAGATGTTTCCAGGTCTTATGGTGACCTTATGGGAGTCTCTGAAGGGGTTTTCTTGGCAGGTTTCTTCAGAGTGGGTTTCCATGGCCATCCTCTGAGGCTGAGAGAGTGAGACTTGCCCAAGGCTTCAGTTCTTTTGGAAGCCTTTTTGCTTTATCTTCTAGAAGGCAGCTAAAGTGTTGCTTTTTGCTCTGAAGAATAAGAGGAACCTTCTGGCATCCAAAAGGCTAATACTCTCTGGAGATATCTCTGATAATATGTATATATAGGATTTAAATACATGCTCATTTATTAAAAGGTTTATAGTGCACCCCATATCATAGAATCTCATAGCTATGTCACTTAATAGCAGTTAACCAAATTAAACAATATATAAAACAAAAACAAGAAACAAGCTAGACAAGAGGCCTCCAGGCTGCACCTGGCCCTTTCGCGTTGGCAGGGCAGTGGAGCTGCGGCTGTGAGGAGGCCAAACCTCAGACTCCTCTCCTCCTGTGGTAGTGATGGTGGCGGTGGAGAGGAGGCCGAGGAGAGCACCAGAGGCCTCCTCTCCGCCGCAGCCTCTGCCTCTGCGTGAGGGCCGGGTGCCAGGCTGGAGGCTTCTTGGCCTCCAATACCCAAACCTGGCCCTTTTGTGCTGGCTTTGGCAGTGAGGAGGCTGAGGAGGCCTCTGGTGTTGCTGCTCCCCCACCTTGGCCTTTCCCCTGGCAGTGTGCTGGCAATGGAGAGGAGGCCGAGGAGCAGTGCCAGAGGCCTCCTTGGCCTCCTCTCCACTGCCGCCACATCGCAAGGGCCGGGTGGGGCTATTGGAGGCCAAGAGGCCTCCGGGTCACCACCCAGCCCTTCCACGGTGGCAGCAGTAGGGGCGTGCAGGCCGAGGTGGAGAGGAGGCCTCTGGAGCTGCTCCTCCGCCTCCTCTTCACTGCCATCGCCACAATCAGTGCCACCTCTGCAGAAGGGTTGGGTGGTGGGCTGAAGGCCTCTTGGCCTCCAACACCCCCATGTGGCCTTTCCCCTGACCGTGGCAGCAAGGAGGGAAAAAGTTTTGGAGGAGAGGAGAGGAACTTTTGTCCCCAATGTCGGCGCATGTGAACTTGAGCATACGCGGATTTTGGTATATGCGGGGGAGGGGGTCCGGAACGGTTCCCCTGCGTATACCAGGGCCCCACTGTATTTGCAAGCAAAGGAGGGCCAAGAGAGCCCTGGAGAGCCTTGCGTTGGGGTGGCTCTGTATCTCTGGTGCCCAACAAACTACAGATCCCCGGATTCCATAGGAAGGAGCCAGGAAAGTTAATGCAGTTTCAAATGGGAATATTTCTGCAGTGGAGATACAGCCTGAGCTGGATATAAAAGGGTTGAAGCACCCAAGTCTGGTCCCCCCCCCCTTAATAATGGTTTTACTTTCAAAAACTAAGCACTTTGTTTTTCTGTCTAATCCTGATTTTTGTTGTTGTTTGTTTGTTTCTATATTTGTTTGTTTCATTCTTGGTAACATGAGATGGTCTGGTTTGTCAACTTCCTTCATGTGTAAAAATCTCTTAATAAAAAAACTGGAGAGACTTTAAAAACCTCCCAAAGGAGCTCCTTTTGGCCTTTTTTGGGGGACTAGCCTCCTCTTAGAAGCCAAAGCCCAATGTTTGTGAAGAATAAGAATAAGGCTTGTATTAAAACTATGATCCCCATTTCTAATCCCTTTTAAAACTATGTTCCCTAGAAGGAGCAGAGCTGTGTAATAAGAAAACCCTCTCAGAAAAGAGACACAAAAGACCCACAAAGAGACACACTTCCTTCCTTTTGGCCCAAGGAGCCTGTCCTCCTTCTGACTCTGGAGCCTCAGGAGAGAAAGAGAAGCCTCTGTTCAACTGAAGCCTCAGAGAAGGTTCTGGAACATTATTCCCCAAAGTCACAAGCAGCACAAAATGGACGCCTGAACACAAAATGGCTGGGTCTGCCTGAGTAGTACATACTCTAAGGAGATGATCATTATAAATAACAAAATATAAGTAAAATATAAGTTATACAAGATATTAAGAATCTTGCAGGTACAATATTTGTAAGTATATAATGTTCAATTCCTATAAGCTATTAAAACAATAAATAAACCTAAGCGTCCAATTCTGAGACTAACTTCCAAGATCCGCTCTTTAACTCTCTCTCTCGATCTCCAACCGACACAATTCCCCCAACTGTCTCTTGGTCTCTCAGGCCTTATATCTCCTTCTCACGGAAGCTTCCAGAAGAACCTTCATCTTGCTCTCTGATTGGTCAAGAGAGCCTTCCGTAGCAGTGATGTCACTCTGCATTTGCATAAACCTCCCTTTTCTGCCCGAAGAAGACCTCCATTGACTGGAGCCCAGTCATTACACTTTCCCAAGGCAAGACTTGCCCCTATTTCCAATGTTGTTCTTGGGGTCTGCCTTCCAGTTGTTTCCAGGTCTTCTGGTGACCTTATGGAAGTCTCAGAAGGGGTTTTCTTGGCAGGTTTCTTCACAGTGGGTTTCCCATGGCCATCCGCTGAGGCTGAGAGAGTGCAACTTATTATTATTATTATTATTATTATTATTATTATTATTATTATTATCATCATAGTTTATTTCTATTTTGCTGTAAACGTACACAGTGCTGTACATACAAATGATCAAGTCAATAAAAATAAAACCTGCCAGTCTACAAAATATGTATAAAACAATAGGCAATAATATAAAATAGAATTGGTTAAAATAAGCAAGCAACAATTAGAAACATCAACATCAACATGAGGGATGTTTTTGCCATGCTTCTGGGAAGCGAGCGGAGGGCACCTCATCTTATGGCGTTATATTGACCCAGGGGTCCCACAAAACATGGTGGAAATGCCCCTCACATCCCAAGATCACGAAAATACCCCAGACATTTTTGACCGCTGTGGGTTACAGAGAAGTCCCTGATGCATGGAGCCGTGGGTCATGCTTTGCCCACCACATTTTAACCTGAAAGGGAAGCCTAGGGTGGGATGGGAAGAATCTGGTGTCACTTTTAAGGCATGTATTATTTAAGCATGAGCTGTTTTACATTATTTTACATTATTGTGTATTTTTATTTCTTGCAACATAGTAGGGCCCATGGCAGTTCACCAATGCTCCCAGAAAGGGATTTCGGAGATGACTATTTTGGGTTCTTGGTGGGAAGAAGCCGTTGTATTCCATGGGCACAGAAGGAAGGTCCCAGAAGGTCCAATGCTTCACACAGCGACTCCTCCCCAACCGCAGAGGCCCTGCTCCTAGGTCTCTGGCCTCTCAGCCTGGACAGACACGGCTTCTTTCCCAGGGAGCTCTCCATTCAGCCTCCCTCTCTCCTCTCCCAAAATGGAGGACAAAAGAAGGTTCTGGCTACTAGGGTTGCCATGACTCTCTTCCACAAAACTCCAGACGCAAGTCTACAAAAGCATATGCTACAACGTTTTTCACTCCGTTAGTCTCAAAGGTGCTACAAGATCC
Source organism: Sceloporus tristichus (assembly GCA_016801065.1). Taxonomy (NCBI): domain Eukaryota; kingdom Metazoa; phylum Chordata; class Lepidosauria; order Squamata; family Phrynosomatidae; genus Sceloporus; species Sceloporus tristichus. The sequence goes on along the minus strand of JACSCI010000049.1, from coordinate 27,672 downwards.
CTTAGGATACTGATATTCATGAATTACATGGCTTCTGGTTGAATCTGCACTGCAGAATTCATGCAGTTTGACATCGCTTTAACTGCCATTTCTCAATGCTATGGGATTCTGGGATTTGTAGTCTCTTTTCACACCAGAGTTCCCTGAGATTGGCTCACAAACCGACAGATCACAGATTTCCATAGAATTGACCCATGGCAGTTAAAGCAGTGTTGAAATGCATGATTTCTGTAATGCAAATTAAACCTATGTCTCTGAATCCTAGCCCCTTGGAAGAGACCTTAGCAAAGGTGAGTCCCCCTTGACTTCTATGGGGCAGAGAGGGAGGGAGGGAGAAAAGCCCCAAACAGCCATGAGACGAAGAGGGATTCCTGCGCTAGGGATCATATCCAGAGGTTGCCATGCTGGCCATACCATACAGCAAACCACAATAACACCCACAATCCACAAAACAGGGATACCTTTAGTGGCCAACCAAAATGCACAAAAAAGATGGAGGAAAAAACTTTTGAAGCTCAACTGGGTTCTTCATTGGGAAAAAGCGTTAAACATCAAACAGGAGAAAGGTATCACTGTTTTGTGGATTTCGGAGGTTATTGTTTGCAGTGTGGCCAAAACACCTTCTCCTTGATATGCTTTCTTGGTTTCAGGATACTGTATGTTTTTTTAACTTTATTGCTAAAGAAAATACCATATAGGACCAACAACAATAACACAGATACAATTAAAAGACTTGACAAATACAAATAACCACAAGCAACATAACTTGTAAAACATACTAAATTTGGGGGACTTCCGGTGGTAATGGCTGAACGTTAGGTCGTCAGTAGACGGGCTCGTCACGGCGACCAGCAAGACAGATTAAATAGGGGCGCTGATCCCTATTAAATCCGGTTCCAGGGGGGAACCGAAGTACGGGGTTCGTCAGGAGACGCGGCAGCAACTGGAGGAAGAAGCCTGCGGATGCGGGCGAGAGCCGACAGGAACTCCGGGTCCGCGGAACGACCGGGTCTGTCTTGCCAGCCATTTTTGGCCCTGAGTTTAGCCTACCGCTTTTTAAGAAGAGAAGACTTTATCTTTTGAACATTACTAATTTAGCAGCCTATTCTTCTTTTTTGGATAAATAACGGTGGACTATTGTTTATTTAACAAATCTGGAGGCTGATTAGACCTTCCTCACAAGTATTGGTTTTCCCTTGGAAGAAATGACAGCCTGCCTGACGGAAAAGGAAGGTGGGTTTTAAAAGCGAAATAAGCAAGGGAATCCTGTTGATCTGGAATGGGGACAATTTATTAACTGATTAAGGAATCTTTCTGGACTTGAGTATTTGTGAGATGATATGAATATCAAGCAATGCTCTGAGTAAATTTTGAAGCTAAAGTAGGAGGAAAAATAAATACAGTGGTCCCCCGGGTTACGAAATTAATTCGTTCCGCCGCCGCTTTCGTAACCCGAAAAGCCTTCGCAAGCCGAAATGCCATAGGCGCTAATGGGGAAAAGCCGCGATTTCGTGCGAAATAGCGCCGAAAAGCACCAAAAGTTTTTTCGTAACCCGAAAAAACCTTCGTAACCCGGAACAATGTTTTCCTATGGATTTTTTTCGTA
>JACSCI010000048.1:65905-79787 GCA_016801065.1 Sceloporus tristichus | reverse complement strand
GGGATTCCAGGCAATCAGGGCCAGGGTTGTAGGAAGGGACAGGGATTTCAGGCAATCAGGGCCAGTGGTGGAGGGAGGGACAGGCATTCCAGCCAATCAGGGCCAGGGATGGTGGGAGGGTGGGGACTCCAGCCAATCAGGGCCAGGGATGGTGGGAAGGAGTGTGATTCCAGCCAATCAGGGCCAGGGATGGTGGGAGGGTGGGGACTCCAGCCAATGGCAGCACCTCATAGTGTCCTCAGGAGGAAATCATGTATAAAATACATGTCATAAAAACATCACAAAGTATAGACATTCCAATTACAGTAATCGCAGGGCAGTTATGCTGTTATGACCGGAAGTAAATTATAATTATATATACATGCTGATGTTGACCAGAATGTTGGGGGTGTATACATGTGCATTCATATGTAATTACATATTTCTCTATGCATTTCCTTATGTTTAAATTGTACGCAAGTAGAAGAGTATATATAAACGTGTTTATATATATACACACACACACACACACACACACACACATACATATGATCAAACATATATGTGTACATGTGTTTGCATCTCTCTCTCTCTCTCTCTCTATATATATATATATATATACATGTGCGTACACATGCACATGTTCAGACAGGTATCTATGGGTATGTATAGATGTATCTATGTATGCAAGATCTATAGACTTGAAACATTCCATATATGTGTGTGTGTGTGTGTGTGTGTAAGCTCTTAAAAGTATAAGTCTGAGTGCACTTAGATAGAGATGCCTCCATACACACACACACACACACACACACACATACAGATGTACAGATGTCTATTCACAAACACACATGCCACATCCATCTGTTGTTGTCCATTGTTCTGGTCCGTTGTTCCAGGTGATGCTGGAGAAGAAGCCCTGCCTCCTATAGAACCAGAGGCTGCAGGCAATGAGCAAGCCCCCATATTGTAAACCAAGCCTTACGGTTGGCAGTGGATCAGAACTCCAAGGCCTGTCGCTTATAGTGGAATCGTAATGGGTTAACAAAGGAAGTGTGTCCCCAATGCTTGGTTAGTTCTCTTTCCGCTTTCAGGGATCAGTGCAGAAGCTCCAGAAGGTGAAATGAGAGATTCCACACCTGTCACCAATCTAGGTCTTCTTCTTTATATCTAGAGTGGTGAGTAAATACAGAACTGGACTATAAAACTTTTAATCAGACACATAAGAGACCAGATCTGGGTTCAAACACTTTGTATGTAACATTTATTCTAACATTAGGGACATTCATTCTAATATATTTAATGTCAAGAGGCCTCAAATCATGCACACATTCATACAATGCTCATGCACACAAATCTTCCCAGAGGTCGATCAGCTTTCTGAAAGAGTGATGGGTGCCAGTTCCAGCTGATTTTGGCACACTGGCACCATGGTTTTGAAGATTCCTTTATGCTTTTCAATATGTGCATCATTTTTCCTGATGAGTAACTTCTTGTTCCCACTCCGTTCTTGTTCTGGTGCTCTTTACATCAAGTTGTGTTATACACAGTCCATTCTTCTTTTAGTACATTCAGTTTCATGTCCTTGCATTACGGTGTCTTTATCTTTTGCACATTACTTTTTGACTCAGCAGTTTGAGCTTTTCTTGCTTCTCTGTGCCAGATCCTTCATCTCATCCTTCATCTTCTAATTCTGCCACATTCACACATAACATACCTACCCACCATGCTATGTCTTCCTGTATGGCAGGAGCTTGGACTAGATGGCGCTTGTGGTGCCTTACAAAGCCACAATCCTATAATTCCATGCTTTGTCATCCTGTGTGTCGGGGGTTGGACTACATGAGTCCTGTGGTCCATTCTTATTCTAGAATTCTATAAACAACAACAACAACACAACAACATACAAAAATCAATAAAGATTAAAGTCCAGTGGGCCTCCCTTCCTCTTCTGTGGCAAAGAGGACTGGCTAACTGGGGTTTTATTCTGTTTGTGTGTAATTGTTTTTAACCCTGATGTATATGTTGTTTGATATTTTGCTGTCAACGGCCCTGATCTATGGAAGGGCAGTATAAAAATAAAAATATTATTATTATTATTATTATTATTATTATTATTATCATCAATAACTTTATGTACAGAAAACCCTTACAAACAAAATCACAAGGGCTTTCTCTTATCACCAATGCATTGAAAATATTTTTCTTGTAATGCTTCTTAACAAAAACAGTGTTAGTTCACTGTTGGCATTTATGTGGTTTCTGTCCTGCATGAACTCTCTGATGTATCATTATGTATGACTTCGAGGAAAAACCTTTCCCACAATGCTGGCATTTGTATGGCTTCTCTCCTGTGTGGACTCTCTGATGTCTCACTAGGTCTGACTTTGAAGAGAAATATTTCCCACAATGCTGGCATTTGTGTGGCTTCTCTCCTGTGTGGACTCTCTGATGTGCCACTAGGTTTGACTTCTGAGAGAAACCTTTCCCACAATGCTGGCATTTGTATGGCTTCTCTCCTGTGTGGACTCTCTGGTGTATCACTAGGTTTGACTTTGAAGGAAAACATTTCCCACAATGCTGGCATTTGTATCGCTTCTCTCCTGTGTGGACTCTCTGATGTGTCACTAGGTATGACTTCCAAGAAAAACATTTCCCACAATGCTGGCATTTGTAGGGCTTTGCTCCTGTGTGGACTCTCTGATGTGTCACTAGGTATGACTTCCAAGAAAAACATTTCCCACAATGCTGGCACTTGTATGGCTTCTCTCCTGTGTGGACTCTCTGATGTGTCACTAGGTATGACTTCCAAGAAAAACATTTCCCACAATGCTGGCATTTGTATGGCTTCTCTCCAGTGTGGACTCTCTGATGTTTCACTAGGTCTGACTTCGAAGAAAAACATTTGGCACAATGCTGGCATTTGTGTGGCTTCTCTCCTGTGTGGACTCTCTGATGTGCCAATTGGTATGACTTTGAAGGAAAACATTTCCCACAGTGCTGGCATTTATGTGGCCTCTCACATGTATGGACTCTCTCAAGACTGATATGTTGTTCTGAAAAAAAAAAAAAGAAGAATGACAGACAAGACTGACTCTACAAATTAAGAGAGGAATGTGTTACCCCAAGATTTAGCCACCTGTTAACCCTTCCCTATTTGATATAAAATTAATGAAGTTGGAGTGGGTGACCTGAGCATGACTCTGCTGCAGATGCCCTGAATTTAGCATTTTTGCAGGTATGGATCCCTCCTCATAGGAGGTAGCAAAGAAGAGATTGTAGGAGAACCTGCCTTGAGAAAATGAGTGGATTTAGCTGCACAATCCATTTATGTCTGTAGAAGGTGAAGGGATTATGGCTAAGGAATGGGACTGGAAGGAAATAGTCAGAAAAAGGCTCTGAGAATCGGTGTGCTAATCCCTTTTGTCTGAGGTACTTGCACCAATAATGATGATGATGATGATGATTTATTTATAGCCTGCCCAATCACAAGAAATCCGGGCGGGTTACAACAATAAAAATAAAGAGAATAAAATAAAATACAAAAATAAATACAATACAGTAAAATAAAACAGAGCGACGTGAGTTACAGTAAAATTCACAGTTAGGCCGGATGGAAACCGGGCCTGTCTTTTTCACTCCCTCCCAGGTCTGATGATGACAGTTGGGGTGGAGGGAGGGCTCTTCTTTTTGAGGCCAGAATATCATTTCAATTAAATACAGTGCTACCTCGGGTTACGAAATTAATTCGTTCCGCCGCGCCGTTCGTAACCCGATACATTTCGCAACCCGAAAAGGCTTTCCGTTAGCGCTGGAAAGCCGCTAGCCGCGCTTCGCATTTGAATTTCGCGCCCGAAAAATTTCGTAACCCGAAAAAAATATCGTAACCCGGAACAGTTTTTTTCAATCTAACTTTTTCATATCCCGGAAATTTCGTAACGCGATCATTTCGTATCCCGGGGTACCACTGTATAATTTAATTCTTCTCATTAATTTAAGAGAAGAATTGGTGGACAGAGTGAAATAAGTCACAGTAAGTGGGGAGAGGTTAAACCAAGCCCTCTTTGCATTAAATTTGGTTTCAGACAATTCTTTCCTCACCCAGGAAACATTCTAAAGCAATTTAAACCTTTTCATACCCTCAGTTTCTGCCACTAAGCAACAATTACAGCATAAATATCTGTTCCTTGTGGCTGTTCTTCAGCCTCAGTCCAGTTGCAGGCAGACACTCTGCATCCTATTGCATGGGGTAAGAAAGCCAGGTTACCTTTCCCAAAGAGAATTTTAATTCCAGCTATGTCCGGGTCCAATCATATGTAAATCACTGATGAATCTATTGGCCAAATCCAACCCAGGTGTAGCCTGGGTCTGAGGCATGCTCAGCCCCCCCCCTTTTAAGCGGAAGCTTCCAACATTAAAAAATGGCTGCTGAAGTGCTGCGGGGATTCGGGCTGAATCCAGGATGGATGTGGCTGGTGGATTCAGCCGAGATTTACATATGTTAGGACCCGGATGCAGCCCGAATCATAATTCAATTCAGAAAAGTTAAGCTGGCTTTATTTATCCCATGCGATAGGGTCCTCTGTCGGTTTACATGGCTAAGCACCTCAATACACTCTCCAACCCCACTTGCCATGGGAGCTACTGACTTCTCTCCCTATTCCGGATTCTCAGCAACTGGGATTGAGATCCATCCAGGCAACATATTACCATTAGCAAAGTCTTACATTTATTCACCACTCCCACCTTTGTAACCTAATTTTCTGTGAGCATGTGTGTGCATCTTGCCTTTCAAATGCCTCTGGAGTTCTGTGTGATTGCAGACCTGCTATAGCTTTGCTGGATCCTGAGATCACTTTTGCCCCAATCAAACTATATCTCCCCTTTGAGCTAAGTACAGTGGTACCTCGGGATACGAAATACCCAGGTTACGAAATTTTCGGGATACGAAAAAATCCCATTGGAAAACATTGTTCCGGGTTACGAAAGTTTTTTCGGGTTACGAAAAAACTTTTGGTGCTTTTCGGCGCTATTTCGCACGAAATCGCGGCTTTTCCCCATTAGCGCCTATGGCAATTCGGCTTGCGAAAGCCTTTCGGGTTACGAAAGCGGCCGCGGAACGAATTAATTTCGTAACCCGAGGCACCACTGTATCTAATTCCCCTAAAAGCATAGCACTTGCAGGTGTCCTCCCCGGACTCCAGCATTTCAGGTAAAAAAGGGCCTAAGCAAGCTCAGGTAGGAAAAAGAAACATTAGAAAAAAGGAATTTTTGTGTTGCCCTTTCCTCTCTTCATAGACATTGTTCATAATTGCTAAATGGAAGCCCTTAATACATCTGAAAACCAGGGCCTGAGCCGGTTCTCACCAGTTCAGTTCTTAAAGCCTGTCAGGTTGGTGGCTGCCTCCCAATCTCCAAGGCCCCTCTCTTGACCCTTCTCAGAGGTCCCTTCCTGTCCGCACAAAGCTAGGCAATCCTGGTTTTGCTCCTGCCTTCCTCTCCTGGCTCCTAGAGGCCTGATCCCCTTCCCTTTCTCCCTCCGCTCTCCAACCTTCCCTCTTGCCCATCCGCACTGCTTTACCTTTTCTCCTTCAGCATCTCTTTCCTGCCTTTCTGTTTTTCCCATTTCCTCTATCTCTCTATCACACACCCACAGCACGTGATGCACAAAAGGCATGATGCACAAAAGGGACACTCTGAGTCCCATTTGTTCAGAAAGGCCGGATAATCAATGTACAAATAAGACATTGGGAAAGGAAGAGCAAGGGGGCTGGGACCTGGATTCCAATTTTGGTAAGGGTCAAGTGCCAGCCTTAAGGCATCTATAAGACAGGGATGGCCTACTGTTGGGGATTGGGGGGGGGGGTCACACTGGCCACAGGAGATCTCAGGAGCAACCTAACATTGTATTGTCTGGGGGTGAAATGAATTTACTATTTTGCTCCTCAATATCCCACAGCATCCTTTTGGGGGAACAGAGGGTATTTTGCCACTATTGGGCTCTCTCTGGGCCACTGTAGGGCCAATGGTTGGCAGGCCTTTTTCCCAAGAAGACTCTCCTGAACCTGAAAAGCCTGGAAGAAGGGCCAAAAGAGCCAGGAAACTGTGTACGTACTAGGGTTGCCCGGGGGCATCTCTTTCAAATGGTGGTGCCCATTCTACATGCAGATGGTGGTGCCCATTAGGACGTCACGATCGCGCTGCCTCCAAACGGAGCTGCATGGACGTAACGTCCTGGCGTCGTGAAAGGGCGTTTGTGGAACCCTTTCCATGGCACAAGAAGGAACTCCGTTTTGGAGCTCCTTCCTTCATTTGTGTCGCTGGCACAAAAGAGAAAGGGGCCAAGGGGCCCCTTTCTCCTTTCCCCGCCACTGTTGGGGTGTCCTTGGGGCTTGAAGCCCCAAGGACACCCTGTCCAGGCCGCGGCCTGGAAAAGCGGCGGATTGGGGCCTCAGGGCTGCCGCTGTGGCAGCTGAGGCCCCGATCCGTTGATGAAAGGGGCAGGTACAGGCCACCCCAAAGGGGTGATCTGTAAACAGCCCTACTCAGGGATGTGCTGAGGAGCATTTGGGGGTGAAAAGCATTTATCTCCATAGTTCCTTCCCACAGAATCCTAGAATTGGCAGTTTAGAATGGGATATTTAGAATCCTTACAAAGTGGAAAGCAATAGTGCCTCACCAAACTACAAATTTCAAGATTCCACAGGATATTGTTATGACAATTAAACTACGTGTGAAAGCGGTTTAGGACTCATAGTAGACCACAAGTTGAACATGAGGCAGCTAAAAGGGTCAATATGATCCTAGGCTTTATCAATAAAAATATAGTGTCTAGATCAAGAGAAGTAATAGTGCCACTCTATTCTGCTTTGGTCAGGCCTCACTTGAAATAACCCTGTGTCTAGTTCTTGGCACCACAATTCAAAAAGGATGTTGAGAATCTGGAGAGTATCCAAAGGAGGGCAACCAAAAAGGTGAAGGAACTGAAAACCATCAAGCCCTATGAGAAGTGGCTTAGGAGCTGGCTATGTTTATCCAGGAGAAGAGAAGGTTAAGAGTGGATATAATAGCCCTGTTCAAATATTTGAAGAGATGTCACATTGACGGATCAAGCTTGCTTTCTCCTATTCCAGAGAAAAGGAGAGGAACAGTGGATGCAAGCCACAGGGAAAGAGATGCCACCTAAAGATTAGGAGGGACTTCCTGGCTGTAAGGGCTGTTCGAGAGTGTAATATACTCCATCAGAGCGTGGTGGAGTATCATTATTGTTATTATTGGCCTGGTACAAATGGGTGCTTTGTGGCATGCCGGCGGTGATTTTAGGGTTTGGGAGCTCGCAGTAACTGCACGCTCCCAAAGCCTAATACTTATGGGCAGCACAATCTTGACGCAGCGCCATCCATATGGCGCACGCATCCATGATGTGTCTTGTGTGACGTGTACAAACAGCACGGCACATAAGACTGTCGCGGCAAGGAGACGCAGAGACGAGAGTGGGGTTCACAAGCCTCTCTAGCCAGGTTTTTGGCTGGGCCTTTTATTGTCATTTTGCTTACATTAATCCGTTGTTTGTCTTACAATCATTTGCTAGTTTACGTGCCCTTTTGCAGTGGAAGCAGGATGTGAAGACCAGCTAAGTCAGCATGGACTTACCTATCTGATTATGGATAAAGCATTGTCATCTTGAGAGAAGGTCGAAGTTCTATGGTTTGCCAGTAGAACCGCCACGTTTCAATCTTGATGAACATTGCTATCCAGAGAGAGGTCGCGACCCCACGGTTTTGCCCATGGGGTTGCCACATCTCCCTCTTATTTGTTTTTTATGAGCTGGTATACATACCCTGCAAATCGCTGCTTTTCTGCGGCCGTCATTACCCTTCGCGAAAGCATAGTGCACAAGGTAGGAATACATTGGATGAGACAGCAAAGGATAATGAAAAGGAAAAATGCAAGGATACAGTACTGAACCAACGTGCGTGCCCAGCCAGTGGGTAGCCAGCTCCACAATCCCTCCCACCAATCCGCAAGGCTGGACTCTCTTATGCTCTGGGCAAGTTCTTTCATGGTTTTCAGCTGCCTATCTATTCTTTGTCTATTGTCAGTAACATTGAAGCAACACATTCCTTCCAAGCCCACTACCTCATCACATTCTTTATGATGGAGTAGTAGGAGGTAATCTATGGCAGCCCTATTTTGAAGTAACCCATGTCTTAATTCTGATTGTTCTTGGTTCAACAGACTAATAGCAGTAGAGGTGGTGTTCAAGCTCTTGACAGCCCAGCAAGCTAGTTTCCCGATAGTTTTTGCATTACCAACAGCGAGTCCAGGGACCCCTATAATGGATATTCCTAGAGATAGATATTCACCAGGGGACATAACTTTCACACTGGAATCACAGGATTCATCCAGCGTGTGCAGGCCTGCGGAACGCCTGTCTCGCCGATTTCCAACTCCCAGCTCCCGTGGGGGCAGTAGGAGGGTTAATCGGCTCAGACAACATAATGTACCATCCGTTAAATTTGCAGGGATATAATTGAATGTGTAACCTGAGCAAGTCCAGAACCATCCTTTCGGCAGTTCCACATACTTATAGATGTATGAAATATTAACTTGGGCTGAGCAATTAAGTTTGTGGCTGCTGCCCAGGTGGACACAGGACTTGTCTGTGCAGTTTGTCATCCTAGCACAAGTGGCATTGTGGGATGCAACAGTGGGTGTCTGCAGGTGCATGGCGAGAGGGAACAAGCGCTTATGCTGTTTTCCCCAATTATGATACTGGTACTGCAAATTTCTAAGCGAATGATTAGCTGGGAGATCAGTGTAAAACCATGTGTCATTCTGGATGTCCTGGGAGGAGTGACACACAGGAATGAGACATGTACTTAACGCTTCCCCTGTTGAGTGTTGTTGCAACAGGCAAAAGGAGGTCTGGTTAATGGATAGCGCAAAGGTTTCCCAAATATTCTGATTCGAAGCAAAAGTACTTTGACCCCCCGCCACTCCCACTAGTATGCCAAAGGTCATGATAAGACACAAAGAGTTAGCATTCAGGCTTGCTATTAGTGCCAGTGTAAAGTTCTCAGGAGTCTTTTCTTTGTCTTCCTTCTCCATGACGTTGGTGGCCTGCTGGCTTAAGTTTTTAATCATTCCCCAGGTCACAGGAGGGGGTTGGGCCCCCGGTCCTCTTTTCCGGTTTTGCACGCTGGTCTTGGTCCCTGCCAGGTTGATGTTGAAGCTCGGTATGGGATTCTTTAGTCCCCCGTGCCACGACATGAGGCTTGACGTATTTTGCAGGCACCCACACTGGCCCTTCGGGTGTCTGGACAGCAGCGTAGCCTCGGCCCCAGGTGATGAGTTGTACAGGGGTACTCCAATCTTTCCCAGGCAGGATGCGATACCTCACCAACGGCCGCGGGAGAGGACCTGCAGAGCGGAAGTGTTTTTCAACTCGAGAAAAATACTGGTTAGTGGCTGTATTTAAGGATAAATTTAAATGGTTTATGGTGAACAGTGCTGTGGCCAGTTGTTGCTCAATCTCTGGCAGGTGGGGGAGTAGCCCCTCCTTTTTGTTCTGTTTAGCAAGATGTTGCTTTAAGGTGGAGTTGGCGCGCTCCACAATGGCTTGTCCCGTGGAGTTATAGGGAATGCCAAAGGTATGCTTGATTGCATGTCGGGTTAGAAACTCCGCAAAGGCGGAAGAGCAAAAGGCGGGTCCATTATCTGTTTTTAAGGCAGATGGGGTACCCATAACTGCCATGCATCTCACCATGTGATTTACTGCTCTCGAGGCAGTCTCAGAGGATTGAGGGGTAGCCCATATGAACCCAGAATAGGTATCAACTGTAACATGTATTTTAGACCATTTCCCAAATGGGGGAAAGTGAGTGACATCGAGCTGCCATAAATCATTGGCCGCTAGCCCGCGTGGGTTGACTCCCACTAATGGGGCAGGCCTATAGAAGGAACATTGAGGACACTGCTGTACAATTGCCTGTGCTTCTGTTAAAGGGAGGTTGAACTGCTTGGCCAAGGAGCGAGCATTTTGATGATATAGCTCATGACTGGCAATGGGGTCAGTAATAGGGTATAGGGAGCGGAGGGCTTGATCTGCTTGGGCATTGCCATCAGTGAGAAACCCAGGCATAGGTTGGTGGCTTCTAATATGGGCCACGAAGAGTGGTGACAATCTCTTTTCTAAGAGGGCCTGGAGGGTCCATAAAAGGGCAAAAAGGTTATCGTCCATTTTCCAGGAGATATAGCCATTGGGAAGTCTTTGCACTAAGCCAGTAACATAAATGCTGTCAACAATTAAGTTGATGGGGATATGGGGAAATGTTTTTAAAGCTAGAATTACCGCTGCCAGTTCGGCTCTTTGTGCCGACTTTTGTGGGGGTGTAAAGATGGCATGCCATTTGGAGTCATGCCATGTTACAACTCCTCTTGTGGGGCTGCCGTCAGTGAAGACGGTTAATGCGTTGGGGAGAGGCTGCAAAACCAGAGGCGATCGCAACAGAATAGGTATGGTAGAAAACAACTGCAGCCTGGCGTCTTTTGGATAATGGCAATCAATGTGTCCAACAAACCCCTCTAAAGCAATTTGTAGATTTTGTGACTGTGAATATAAATACTCCCACTGTTGTAAAGGCCAGGGAATTATTATGGTTTGCACATCTGTGCCTACCAACTGAAGAACTCGAATCCGGCCCTTCTGGACTAGCAGGGCAACCTGTTCTGTGAGAGTGGTAACAGTATTGGTCAAATTAGTGTTTAAATAGAGCCATTCTAGAATGTACGTTTGTCTGCCTGCATTTTGATAGATGGCAGCAGTGGGTTGCTTTGTGCGAAGTTGTTTCAGAATGGCGAGGCAGACAGGGAGAGTGTCCTCCACTCGATCTGTCCACCTCGCAGCCAAGGCCTGTTCCACTATTTGGAGAGTCTGTTTGTGTGCTGCGGTCAGTGTGACCCTTTCAGATGGATGAGTAGGCTTTCTCAAGAGTGAAAATAAGGGTTGTAAAGTCTCCGTGGGGAGGCAGATATAGGGTCTAACCCAATTAATATGACCTAGTAACTCCTGTAGGTTAATGTAGGTCAAGGTCTCGGGAATGGCAAGTTTTGGAATGACTGGATGAGTCATTGCACTCGTAACTTTGTGACCTAAGTATTGGAAAGGTGGTTGCAGCTGGATCTTTTCAGGTGCTATTTTCAAGCCACTAGCTTCCAGAGTGCTTTGAAGCTCTGACATCCAATTGGAAGGGAGAATTTTGCCACAGATCAATATGTCGTCCATATAATGGTAGACCTTCAAATGAGGAAATTTAATACGAAAGGGTTGGAGTGCTTGGTCTACATAGGTCTGACAAATGGTTGGAGAGTTCAACATGCCTTGTGGGAGGACTTTCCAACAATATCTTTTAGTAGGTCGGCTATTATTTAGGACAGGAATAGAGAAGGCAAAGTATTTCCAGTCCTTTTCCATTAATGGAATGGAGAAGAAGCAGTCTTTCAGATCAATGACTGCCAGCTCATAGTCTCGGGGCAGTAAATTGGGGTTAGGTAAGCCACACTGGAGTGGGCCCATTGGTTCAATGATGGCATTAATAGCCCGGAGGTCATGTAAGAACCGCCATTTTCCTGATTTTTTCTTTATAACAAACACAGGGGTGTTGTAGGGACTAGTAGTTGGAATGATATGTTTAGCATCTAGCTGTTCTTGTACTAGTTGTTCTAAGGCCGCAAGCTTTTCTACTGAAAGGGGCCATTGATCTATCCAAACAGGCTTATCAGTTTTCCATGTCAGACTAATAGCTTGAGCGGACATTCTACTCGGGGTTACTCAGGGATGTTTAGAGTGGCATTAAGCTGTTCCAATATGTCTCTTCCCCACAAGTTTATTTGCAAAGGAAGAACATAGGGTTTAACGTACCCTTTGATGTTCGTTGGGTCCGAGTCTAGGGCTATGGCGACCCACTGGGCACTCTGGCGTGCTATTTGCTGACCTCCCACGCCTTGAACAGTGGGCGCAGCTTCCAATGGCCAGGAGGGAGGCCACTGGTCCTGGCTGATGACTGACACGTCGGCCCCCGTGTCCAACAGGCCCTGGAACAAAACATTGTTCAACCTTAGCTTCTGTGTGGGCCGGCTACCTGGGGACGGGGCAATCACCGCTGTGACCAAGGCATTGTCGATCAGCGGTGAGGAAGCAGGGGGATGGCAGGGGAGAATTATCATATGCGCCCAGGAGTCTCCTACTTGTGTTTTGAAGGGCATGTGGGACCATAACTGAACTGTGAGGAGTTGTACGTCCCCTGGTGAGACTATTTTAGGGATGACATGCAATCCCCTTTCAGAGGCAGCCAATTTGGGAAGGACCAGCCCCACAGCAAGCGGAGGTATTTGGGTTTCACACCGCACACTGACAGAGAGAACCTCCCCAGGCAAAACAGCCTCCCTGGATTCCATGAATTTTAAATCTATGCATGTAGTTTTAGCCCCCTTTTTTCCCGGGCTAGGAGCACGCCCACTGGTCAGTTTCCCTGCGGCTGCGGTGCAGTTGGCAATGGGTTAGAGCGACACTGGTTAGCCCAGTGGTAGCCCTTGCCGCAGCGTGGGCATTTCTTTGTGGGCTTGGCACTGTGGCCTTTCTTGCCTTTGGTGGCCCCCCCGCCGGGCGCCCTGCACTCTGACTTAAAGTGGCCTGGCTTTTTGCAATTAAAGCAGTTCCCGGTGGGCCTATTTCCCTTTTGAATTGCCCCTGCAAGGAGTTGCATGGCGTAGTTTTGACTGCCAACTTCTGCACATGCTCGGATGTAATCGGCTAAGGTGACGCCTGGCCGATGAATAACTCCCTGCAGGACCTTCTTACAATCAGGATTAGCATTCTCCACTGCTAGTTTTATCAGTAATTCCTCTTGGGCTGTGGTGTTGTCTAATTGTCTAGATAAGGCTTCTTTTAGTCGGTCAATGAATTGGGAGTAAGGCTCCTGAGCCCCTTGCTTCACATTGACAAAGGATTTCATGGGCCTCCCTGCCTCTGGGACTCTTCGAAATGCTCTTTGGACACAGGTACTAACTGCTGCAATAACTAAATCTCCTTGTTGAGCCTGCATTTCCAGTGTGCTAAACTGACCGGATCCGTAGATCTGATCAGGTATAACACCCTCAACATTGACAGAGGTGGCGGCTTGGCGATATTCACTATCCCAGACTGTATATTGGGAGGGGGTCAAAATCATCCTAAACAGATCCTTCCAGTCTTTGGGTGTCATGCGGTAGCCATTTGCTATTCCCTCCACCATCCCTTGGACGAAGGTGGATTTTATGCCAACGTCCGTGACCGCCTTCCTTAACTCCCGTAGTACTGAGAAGGGCAGGGGTTCCCAAGCGTAGTTGATATTATCGCCCTCCCTTGTAATCGTTACAGGAAACATGGCAGGATGACTGTCAGGTTCCCACGCCACATCATCGTTCCATAGACACTCTCCCTGTTTTTTAGCTTCGGCTATTCCTGCCTCTACCGCTCCCAGCCGGGGCCTTACAGGTGGCAAGGGTGGTGCAACCACCGGCATTGAATAACTGGGTGGATCTCCCGGAGGATGGACTAACGAGGCTGAGGGAGCGGAGGGTTGAAGGCAGGATTTGGGGGCCGTGGATTGGCTTAACCGTCCCACGGCCGTGTTTACTACTTGCCAGGCAATCAAGTGCGGTGCCGCAGCACGAGGTTCAGCCTTTAAGTGATTGCCAATCTTTTCCCATTCCTCCGCTGAGAGCCTTCCCTTCTCTGGGTACCAGGGACACTGGCATGAAATCTCTGCTATCAGATTTTCTATGTCTCTTTGGGTGATTTGCCTATCCCCTGACAGCCGCTTAACTATCTCATACAACTCCCTAGCGTGAGACCTTTGCT
>JACSCI010000048.1:36625-49389 GCA_016801065.1 Sceloporus tristichus | reverse complement strand
ATCAGAGAGTCCACACAGGAGAGAAGCCATACAAATGCCAGCATTGTTGGAAATGTTTTTCTTCCAAGTCATACCTAGTGACACATCAGAGAGTCCACACAGGAGAGAACCCAAACAAATGCCAGGATTGTGGGAAATGTTTTTCTTTGAAGTCAAACCTAGTGAAACATCAGAGAGTCCACACAGGAGAGAAGCCACACAAATGCCAGCATTGTGGGAAATGTTTTTCTTTGAAGTCATACCTAGTGACACATCAGAGAGTCCACACAGGAGAGAATCCATACAAATGTCAGCATTGTGGGAAAAAATTTTCTTCGAAGTCAGTCCTAGTGAAACATCAGAGAGTCCACACAGGAGAGAAGCCATACAAATGCCAGCATTGTGGGAAATGTTTTTCTCAGAAGTCAGTCCTAGTGATGCATCAGAGAGTCCACACAGGAGAGAAGCCACACAAATGCCAGCATTGTGAGAAATGTTTTTCTCAGAAGTCACAACTATTGGCACATCAGAGAGTCCACACAGGAGAGAAGCCAAACAAATGCCAGCATTGTGAGAAATGTTTTTCTTTGAAGTCAAACCTAGTTAGACATCAGAGAGTCCACACAGGAGAGAAGCCACACAAATTCCAGAAATGAACTAACATTATATTTATCAAGAAACAAAACAAAGAATATATTTTAAATCTTGCTGTGATAAGAAAAAGCCCTTGTGATTCCGTGTGTTAGGTTTGTGTGTCCATATGCCTGTTTATGTTTTTCAATTATATTTTGTTATTTTGAGGTTTTAATTGCCTTTATTATAGATTATTGCTTTCGTTTATAAATTTGAGTGGGGATCATGGTGGTGGAATAGGTTAGTTAAACAGAGGGGTGGGATTGGCTATAGCTGGTTAGAATAGTTATGGGAATGATAGCATTTGGAATTTGTGGGATGTTGGCTGAAGAAAGTTGGGGACAGGTATTAACAGAAAGGGCTAGTTTGCGGGAATGGCAAAGGGGGCCTTGTTATCTGTGGGGCAGAGACTGTGGGAATTAGAGGGGGCCAGGTTTGGACGAGTGTGATGTTTTAGGTTTTGGGGTTTAAATGTTTGGTTTGGGGAGGGCAGCTCTGACTTAAACACTGAATTTCTGATTATGTGTTTGAAATAAAGTTTTTGTTGTTTCAACACACTGGACTCATTGATGTACAGAAATTCTGCATTTGTACAAAATGTACCCTTTCTTATCTCCTCTGCCCTCAGCTCCATACCCAGCCATAAAAACAGAGGCAAACACACATATATACTCAGAGAGACAGAGCTATATGTACAAACCAGAGCCTTCCCAGACTTTCCCTCCTGAGTCCAGCTCCGCAGCTTGGGCTCCATTCCGGAAGGAAGGAAAAAAGGCCATAGTCCTTCCCTTCTTCCAAAGGCCAATAATGGTATAAACAGCAGCAGCAGCAAAGGCCTTACGATCCCTGCGCATGCTGAGAAGGGGTCTTTGGGGCATCTGAAAGGAATGAAAGTGCCAAGGGAAGAGAAACATAAAGGGACTGCTGAAGTTGAGTGGGGGGGATCTGGGACCTATTTCAGGCACCTTCCTCCTGGAACCCATTATTAGAGCCTTTCACAGCTAACTATGATGCTTTAAATGATTATTTCACAGATAATGTCTCTCAGATAAGAGCCAAATTGGACGTCAGCATTATTGCGGAGGCTATAAGTGAGGCGTCCATGAGTAAGATCATACTGGATCAATTTGAATCTGAGTACTGAGGATGTGGACAAGCTCCTTGGAAGTGTGAAGAGGAGAACTTGCCCTCCTGACCCTTGCCCTTCATATATCACCTAAGATATATCATAAATGCATCTCTTAGTTAGGGCTATTTTCCATCATGCTTAAAAGAAGCAGTATTACGGCCGTTTATGGAAAAGCCCTCCCTACATCCCTTGGAGATGCACAATTAGAGACCGATCTCCCTTTTCTAACCAACATAATTTTGAGGGCAGTTGCTCTTCATCTCCAAGTGGTCTTGGATGAGACAGATTATCTGGACCCATTTCAAACTGGCTTCAGGATGGGATACGGAGTCGAAACTGTTATGGTTGCCTTAGTAAATGATCTTTGCTTCAAGGGGGGATGTCACTTACCAAACTTTAAGCTGTATTATTATGCAGCTTGTCTCAAATGGTTAGAAGAATGGTTCAAATTAGAAAACAAGCATTTATTGAATAGAGAAAAAGCTAACCTGAATCTTGGTATACATGCATATATGTGGTATACAAAACCAAAAGATAATAATACTTTTAACCATCATGTTATAAGAAGATCATTGCTTAAAGCATGGTATAAAATGAGACATCAATTTTGGGTGTCATTGAAAGAAGCCTATTACAATCGAACAAAGGACAAAGATACTCCATGGCTAAGATATGGAGATTTAATAAACCAAACACCAGAAGGAAAATACAATATGAAATCTATGGAAGAACTTAATGAAAGAGGAAACATGAAGGATTGGTTTTTATACAACCAATTAAACAATTATTTTAAGGCAGATAATAAAGCTCCTGGGTTGACGATGAATAACAATGAAATAGATAAAATTATGATGGACAAAAAAGGTAAACACATATCCAAATGTTATAAACTATTAAAAGAAAGAGATCTAGAAGATGAAATTATTAAACACAGCATGGTAAGATGGGGACATGATATAAATAAAACTATAACTATAGAGGAATGGGGGAAATCATGGAAAAGAAGAAATAAATTCACCCTGTGCCAAAACTATAAAGAAAATTATATCAAAATGTTATACAGGTGACATCTAAACCCCCAAAACATCCACCAGATATACAAAACTGGCAATACTAAGTGCTGGAAATGCGGGGAACCCGAGGGAAGCTTCTTTCATATTGGTGGACATGCATTAAAGCTAAAGGATTCTGGCAAAGGATTCATGGAAGCATCCAAAACATTCTGGATATGAATATTCCCTTTGAACCAAATTTATTTTTACTAAACATGACACACAACATAAAGTCAGTAAAATACAATAGGATTATTTTATATATGGTCTCATGTGCAAGGATCTTATTTGCTCAAGTTTGGAAATCTGCAATTAATCCTTCTATCGAAGATTGGTTGATTAAGATACATGAAGCTAGAAATATGGACATAGTATCTGCCTTACGAAGAGGGAAACCAAAAGAAGATTTAGAAATGGAATGGAGTTGTCTTAAAACATTTGAAGAAAAGGAAGATAACATTCCGTTAAATTAATAGTTAATATTCAGTCGATATTTGGTAATTTAAATGCTTTCATGGGAATATCTCAGTGTAATAAACATTTTTGAAAGTAAAAAAAGGAAGACCCACATCATTGTTGTGGGGAGCGCCACACACCGAGTTGTATAGAAACGTTCAGTGCTGCTCCTGGCCTTGCTGCAGGTGAGCGATTGACGGTTTGAGGGTGGCGACACACTCCAACACTGCAATGGTCAAAGAAAGTGTATAGACTTTGCTTGTTGTTTCTTGCTCCCTTCACCCTTAAATGTAGGGGCCATTCAGACTACTTTTTATCCCAGTTCCCAAACCGGTTTAAAAGTTGGAAGTTCACACTCGCACTGACTCCGCATGGCCGCCCTGTGTCGCCTCCGCAGGTGTTCTGTGTGGAGGAAAGAGGAACTGGAGACACAAGTGCAGAAATGAGCTCAGGTGCCTCAAGACAACCAATCATAGCACCCCAGTACAGGAAATGTTAACAACCAAGACTCACCCGCAGTGGCATTGAGGTCCAATATAGGACCCCCAGCCAGCATCCAGAGATGCCACGTCTCATCAAAAACCGGAGGTTTGTGTCATGGTGCGCAGCTGTTGCCATGCTTGCGCATGGCAAGATAGAAGGCTGTCCTCATCACCTTCACTTTGGAGGCCACCTGCTTCTGTGACCTCTCAGACCCCTTCTCCTCATCTTTCTGGCAATCTTTGAGTAGATTGCCCTCTTAGGGTGGGATGTGGACCCCATTATGAGGTCCAGGTCCACATTCCTCTCCAGACAGTGATAGAGGTACTGCACCTCCCCATCTGTCCAGCGATTCCACTCTCTGGGCATTGTCTCTGGGCAGAGTAGAGCAAAGCACACTACCAATACTCCCAGCCTTAGGACCCAAAACTCACCTCAGGAGTTTGGGCCTGTGAGGGTCAACCTTTCTATTGTGGCCGGTGCTTGGGACTTTTGTTATCCCACCACTGCCACCAAAATATGTTTGAGGCACACCAAAGATTTTAAACTATAGCTAGCGTTGCTGTTTATAACCTCACCATGAGTAGGGTTGCCATAACCCTCCTGCCGGTGGGACATTCCCGGTTTTTCACCACTAGGGGGCATCCCTGCACGGTTTCCTCCTTGACTCCCGGTCTGTTGCCAATCTGGTGACTTTCACACCAAAATGGGTACTTTTCAGAGCCTTTGGTGTAATTTTGGTGCTTGGTTTTAATGGTAATTTTGAGAGTTGAAATAAGTTCCAATTATTTTTATTCAATTAGGGCTATGTTTTATTGCCATATTAACATTACAGGGACTTTTCAGGGATTTTGACTGAATATTTGGTGAGATACGGAGGGATTTGGTGAGTTTTGGCCAAACGTTTGGGGAATTATCTTTGAGGCTTGTTGGAGGTTGCCAGACTCAGGAAGAGGAGCTCCTCCTCTGTTTGGTCCCAGCAAGGCAGCAGGGGGGAGAGGGCCATTTCCTTTGGCACCGAGGCGAGGATGATGAGGAGGAAGAGGAGGATGAGGAAGAGGAGGAGGAGGAGCGTGGCCATTTTCAATATTTATGTTGCCCCTGTGTATTTTTTCTAACTTTGACTGCCAGGGCTCAATGCTCTGGAAGTCTGGTGTCTGTGAGGCATTTTTAGCCTTCTCTGTTGGAGAGCTCTGGTGCCACAATAAACTACAATTCCCAGGATTCCATAGCACTGAGAACTGGCAGTCAAAGCAGTGTGTTTTGGACACAGATATCCTCCTTTTGTGAGTTAATGAATGAATCCAGTCCCTAGCCTTTCTATCTCTCTCACACACTGCAAGAGTAATAACTCACTTTGAGACTGCTTTCACTCAATGCTAGGGAATCCTGGGAATGCTAGTGTTTGGGAGACATTGAGACTTCTCTGTCAGAGATGGCTCTGAGGCCACAATAGACTCCAATTCCCAGGATTCCATAGCACTGAGCAGTCTCAAACTGGACCATTTCCTCAGTGTGGATGCACCTGGTGAGGAATTCTGGGCACTGCAGTTCAACTACGTTTGGAGGGTTATTGGACTCCCTGTCAGAGATAGCTCTTGGGCCACAGTGTACTACAATTCCCAGCATTCCCCAGCACTAACCCAGGACAGTTAAGTCACTCTCGAACTGGATTATTTCCTCAGTGTGGATGCACCTTTGGTGAGGAACTCTGGGCATTTCAGTCCAGCATTGTTTTATTTCTGCAGTGTATTTTGGACCAGAGACAAGGTGACCAGGCATCCTCCTCCTTTTCCAGGACATGTCCTCTTCTGTCACATTTCAAAATGTCCTCCATTTGGATCATGCCTAAGAAACATGCATTTATATTAACATTTTTAAAAAAGCATCAATTTTTTCGTATGTCCTCCATTTAGTAAAACTGTGTCCTACATTTGAAAATGTTGTCCTACATTTGTCCTGGTTTGGAGGTCATGACTTATGGCAACCCTAACCACGAGCCAAATGATGTTTAAAATAAAAATGAAGGCTTATTGTAATACAGGATGGAATAAATATAACTCCTTTCAAAGCTTGTTCAATATGAATAAATAATTAGTGCTACCAAATTCCCTTCTAGGGCCCAAGCCCCATAGGCTATTGACACAGTTAAGGTACGCAACCCATCCCTCTCTTTCCTAGAGTCTGTTTGGGACCCAAGTCCTTCCCTTTGGACTCAAGGAAAACCCCGTTTCCAGTCCCTCAGGAGGACTGCTAACAACCCAAGCCCTCACACTGCCTTGGCTAGAGCCTCCCCCTCAGAGTCCAAAGTCCCAACTGGACTCTTTTCCAACTGTCAGCCACCGGTTGGTTTTCCCCTCTTCTCATCCAGCACCTGATTGGCTGAGCTCTAGCTGCCTTTTCATTGGTCAGCTTGAGGCTCTATTCGCCACAGGGCCTTCCCACGCAAACTTTTGGCTGGACAGCAGATGGCGCTGTAGGAGGCTTTTGCGCATGTGCCAAAAACTCCAGGCTTGCTGGAAAAACTATTGATGGGTTTTAACGGGAAATATAGATATAGATATATGGATTATATATGATGATAATACACACACACACACAGAGTGGACCCTTGTTGTAGGAGGGGGTTTGGTTCCAAGATCCCCATTGTATAACAAAATACGGGGATGCTCAAGTCCCATTGACTATAATGAGAGAGCAAAATGGAGTCCGTAATAAAAACTGGAAAATCAAGGTTTGATATTTTATATTTATACTGTTGTGGAACTTTTTCTGGCCGCTATAAAAAATCCATGTTTAAGAAGGGCAGACTATATATTATAAAGTATAATATATAGAAGAATATATATAAGTACATATAATATTATCAAAGTCAGTCCTAGTTAGGCATCAGAGAGTCCACACGGGAGAGAAGCCACACAAATGCCAGCATTGTGGGAAATGTTTTTCTATGAAGTCAAGCTCCTTCACCTCCCTTGATCTTTTTAGGAAGGAATTAAAGACCTTTCTCTTCCGACAAGCTTTTGCCCATGTGCCCTGATTACATGCTGTTCTCCCCTGATATGCAATGGTTCTAGGTAGTTAGTTTGTTTTCTTTGGTTTTAACGCTTGTTGTAGATTTTATAGTGTTTTAAAGTATTGGGTTATTTTTATGATGTTTTTATACGGTATGTTTTTATATTGCATATTGTGCTACACTTTTTTCCTTTGCTGTACCCCACTTTGATCTATTTTTGGAAAAGTGGGTTATAAATAAAAATTCTTCTTCTTATTCTTATTCTTATTAGTGACACATCAGAGAGTCCAGACAGGAGAGAAGCCACACAAATCCCAGGAGTGAACTAGCATTATTTTTGTCAGTAAGGAATGCAAAAATTATATTTTCAATCCAGTGGTGCTGAGAAAAAGCCCTTGTGATTTTGCTTTTACGGTTTGTCTGTCCATATGTCTCTTTAAGTTTTAAAGTTATATTTTGTTAAGATTAGGTTTTAATTACTAATAGTAAAGATAATGGCTTTGGGTTGTAAATTTGGCTGGGGATTGTGGGTCATGGAATGGGTTAGGTAGAGGGGGGTTGGGATTTGTTGCAGCTGGCTAGAATAAAAACACACATTTATATATAGTCTTCTACTTGTGTACAATTTAAACATAAGCAAATGCATGGAGAAATATGAGGGTATCTATGCATGGACATGGATGTACCTGCGCATGTAAACACATCTCACATTCAGGTCAACATCAGCATGTATGTTTAATTATAATTGTGTATATGTTTACTTCCAGTCATAACAGCATAACTGCCCTGAGATTACTGTAATTGGAAATTTATACTTTGTGATGTTTTTATGATATGTATTTTACACATGATTTCCTCCTGAGGAGACTCTGAGGGCTGCCATTGGCTGGAATCCCCTCCCTCCCACCATCCTTGGCCCTGATTGGCTGGAATCCCCATCCCTCCCACATTCCTTGGCCCTGATTGGCTGGAGTCCCTGTCCCTCCCATCATCCCTGGCCCTGATTGGCTGGAATCCCCTCCCTCCCACCATCCTTGGCCCTGATTGGCTGGAGTCCCT
Source organism: Sceloporus tristichus (assembly GCA_016801065.1). Classification (NCBI taxonomy): domain Eukaryota; kingdom Metazoa; phylum Chordata; class Lepidosauria; order Squamata; family Phrynosomatidae; genus Sceloporus; species Sceloporus tristichus. Next base: position 41,585 of record JACSCI010000048.1, on the reverse strand, counting down.
GTCCCTCCCATCATCCCTGGCCCTGATTGGATGGAATCCAATTTTGTGTTCCGGTTGCCATTTTGTGTTCTGGTTGCCATTTTGTGCTGCTTGTGACTGTTGGGAATAATGTTCCAGAACCTTCTCTGAGTCTCAGTTGAACAGAGGCTTCTCTTTCTCTCCTGAGGCTCCAGAGTCAGAAGGAGGCCAGGCTCCTTGGGCCAAAAGGAAGGAAGTGTGTCTCTTTTATGAGAGGATTTTCTTATTACACAGCTCTGCTCCTTCTGGGGAACATGGGTTTTAAAAGGGATCAGAAAAGGGGAGGATAGTTTTAACACAAGCCTTATTCTTCTTCTTCACAAACATTGGGCTTTGGCTTCTAAGAGGAGGCTAGTCCCCCAAAAAAGGCCAAAAGTAGCTCCTTTGAGAAGTTTTAAAAGTCTCCTTAGTTTCCTTATTAAGAGATTTTCAGGGAAGGAGTCAGACCAGACCATCTCATATTATTCCCAAATAAACATAGAAACAAACAAGAACAACAAAAATAAGGATTAGACAGATAAGCAGACTGCTCTTTTTTTTTTTTTTTTAAGGAAAACCGGTATTTGGTGCTTCTGCCCTTTTACAAACAACTCAGGCTGTATCTGCACTGCAGAAATAATCCAGTTGTAAAGTGTGTTAACGCTTCTGTTTCAATCCTATGGAATCCTGGGATTTGTAGTTTGTTGTGGCATGAGAGCTCTCTGGCAGAGAAGGCTAAGTGTCCCAAAGGTAAAAGCCCAGGATTCTATAGCACTGAGTGTTTAAAGCGGTGTCAAAGTGTCTTATTTCTCCATTGTGGATGCAGCCTTCTTGGGGAAGGGGCTGATGATCGAGAAAAGCACTGAGGTTTCAGCGGATGATTTATTTATTTATTTATTTACTTATGATGCACTCATTTCACATCTATCTATAGGGACATAACCAGGGCCCTCTCCAAATCCCCATCCCCTCTACTCTAAGAAGGCATGGAGTATCTGTTGAGTAGGGGAGCTGCAGTGAATCTGTGCTAGGTCCAGGGGACTGTTTGGTGCAGAGGGAGGAAGGGAAGCCCACCTCTGCATTGGCCCAAAGGAGGCATATATCACTTGTGTATCTCACCAGCAGGATGCCGTTCTCTTTATTCAACATTATTTCCTGTTCTAGATCAGAGTCTGATTTGCAAATACCGGATTGTTTTTATCCATTAGGAAGAGCTCTCTTAATTGTATGTCAAAGAACCATCAAAGATCATAACCCTGATCATTAGGATCTTCTTGTGTCTTTATTCTAGAACCAGTTCCATCTATTTGCATTGATTCTTTATAGGAGATCCCATTTGCATCTTTTTTGAATCTCTGGTCTCTTTTATCAGGAACTTCATCTTGGCCTCCTTGGACACAGCTTTGGGGCACCTTTTGCTGGAAGTGACCCAAGTGGAAGACCACCAGGACCCCTGCCCACCTGATGGCCGACACAGAGGCCAAGCAGAGGGAGTTGGGCTCCAAGAGAAAGAGGATGCAGAGGTACAAGAACTCTTTGGTGAGTCGAGGTTCTTGACTATTAGTTTCATCTGTGTCACTGCTGGGCCAGTTCATGAAAGCAAATGGAAAACATACGCTCCCAATTTAGCAGAGACAGTCCTAGTTAATCCTCGGTCACCCCATTTTTACAGGAGCTTTTAAAAATGTCCCGGTTGCTCTCTCCTCCTCCCACTTTCCCCCTTCTCAGCTCACTTCAGTTCCTGAGTGCCATTCAGTTTGCCCCCCATCAACTCAAAAGTGGGGAGAGGAGGGGAAAGAAAGAGGCAGGATATGGCCCTTCCCAGGAACCTGAAGCAAAAGCAAACTGCTGTGTCCTTCCCAGCTTGTGTGATCTTCCTCATAAACAACTTTGGCCATATTCACCACCTTTTGGTGTTGCTTGTCCACATGTGTCTTCCTTTTCCCATCTGTGAAATGTTGGGGATATGGGAGAACATCTCTGCATCTAAATTGGGGGTTTGCCCAGTGGCCCTCAAGCCCAGAGTGCTCCCCAGAACAGTTTTTGAATAATGAAATTTGGTTCTAATATTTGGCAAGAAATGTCTAAATGCACCATAATTCATTGCTGGCTAAATGTACTGTATGTGTTGGGATAGTCAGTATCCTAATCCATCATCAATATCCCAGGCATGGCCTAAATTATATTGTATATTATATTGAAAGTATTCAAGACAAACTGATCTCAAAGGCAGTAGCTTTTTTTCTTGCTGACAGAATGTAAAGTTTATTTCCTGGACTGAATTTTGAAGTGATCAAATAATATTTGGATGCACCATGTGCTTTCCTCCCCTTTTGCTTAGTCACTCTGTGGTTGAGAGCTATTTTCTGTTGCAGGTGACCTTTGCGGATGTGGCTGTATATTTCACCGAGGACGAATGGAAACTGTTGACGAAGAAGCAGAGACTTATGTACAGTTCTGTAATGATGGAGAACTATGAGAATGTGGCCTCTGTGGGTAAGGAACCTGAATCCACTAGGATTATAGAATCATAGAGTTGGAATAGACCACAAGGACCATCCAGTTCAACCCACTTCTGCCATGCAGGAATACATATTCCAACCTCTGTTTAAAGACCTCCAAAGAAGAGGACTCCACCAAAATCTAAGGGAGTATATTGCACTGTGGAAGAGCTCTTACTGTCCCAAAGTTCCTCCTAATGTTTAGGTGGAACCTCTTTCCCTGTGGCTTGCATTCACTGAGGTGTCTCCTTTTTTCTGTAGTAGCAGAAAGCAAGCTTGTGCCATCCTCAATACGATGACCCTTTCCGATATTTAAACATGGATATCATATCCACTCTTATCTTTCTTTTCTCCAGGGTAAACATACCAAGCTCTCTAAGGTGCTCCTCATAGGGCTTGATGGTTTCCAGATCATTCACCATTTTGGTTGCCTTCCTCTGGGCATGTTCTAACTGAATTATGGAGCCCAGAATTATTCCAAGTGAGGATTATTCCAAGTGAGACCTGACCAAAGCAGAATAGAGAGACACTATTACTTCCCTTGATCTAGAAACTATTCTTGTATTGATGCACCCTAGAATCACATTGGCCTTTAGGAGTCCTATATGCCTTTCAAGCGTAGTTTAATTGTGATAACAACATCCTGTAGAATATTTGAATTTGTAGTTTAGTGAGGCACTATTGGAGAGACACCAAAGGAGAGGGGCCTTGGGGATTGGGAGCCAGCCACGAACCTGACAGATTTTAAGAACTGGTTTGAGAGAACTTCTGAGAATCGGCTCAGATCTTAGTTTTCAGACGTATTTAGGGGTTCCATTTAGCAATTATGAATAATATCTGTGAAGGGAGGAACGGGGGACACAAAACCTGCTTTTGCTCTAATGTTTCTTTTCCTACCTGAACTTGCTTAGTTTCATGGTTGATGGAACAAAGAGGCCTTTGTTGCCCAAAATGCTGGAGTCTGGGGAGGACATTGCAAGTGCTGTGCTTTTAGAGGAATTTGGTACTTTGCTGAAAGTAGACATATAGTTTGGTTGGGGCAAGAACGATCTTGGGATTCAGCTCAACTATACCAGGCCTGGAAGCACAGAGAACTCCAAATGCATTTGAAATAGGTTTTTATGTTTTATTTAGGGGAAAAGCAATATACACATATATACAGATATAGGTGTTCACACACACACATACAAGAACTAATAACAAAGGTGGGAGTGGTGAATAGTGTGAGGCTTTGCTAATGGTAAAACTTTACCTAGAGGGATCTTGATTGCAATTGTTGACAGTCCAGAATGGTGAGAGAAGTCAGTAACTTCCATGGCAAGTGGAGCTGGCGAGTGTAGAGAGGTGTTTAGCAATGTAAACTGACAGACTCTCTGTCTGTAATTGGACTGACGTCGAAGAACAGTCAGTCAGGGCAGATATTTATACTGTAATTATTTCTTGGGGTCAGAAACCGAGTGTTCAAAAAGCTTTATATCATTTTAGAAAGAATCCTGGGGGAGAATGGTTTGAAACTAAAATGAATGCAATGGGTGCTTGGTGGAAATATCTCAGACAAAAAGGATTAGCACACTGGCTCTCAGGTCCTTATTGGCTCTGAATTCCTATTGCGTTCACAAGCCAATATACAGCGCAATCTGAGGGTGACACTCCCAGAAGCAGCTCAAGAATAACACAGCAGAGTATGGAAACAAATATCCAGATATTGGCAATACACTGGCCACTTTTCACTTAAAAATAAATCAGAAACAAATTCCTTTCATTTAAATCCTTGGAGATTCTCTCTCTTGATTCACAAAATAATACAAATATTTGCAAGCTCTCCTCTCTGACTTCTATCCACCATCCCTTGTACACACAACTTCAATCCAATGCACACCAATCCGCATGTGACCTGTATACTGTATTGATTGTGAGTCATCTCCTGGAGCCAAACAGCATGAAGCATCCTCTGCAGTTAGCTTCCATCATGCCTTGGGCTCTGACTCAAGACTCTATGGCAGTCTCACAGGATAGATGCCACCTGTCAATCAAAGTATTTTTGCACATGGTTAATGGAATATTTTTTCAACAGTCCTTTGTCTGAATATCTCCTTCCAGTGATTCCCTTAAGGTAGACCCCCTCCAATCTCTTCTTTGGTAGCTCCTAGGAGTAAGGATACAATCATTATATGGATTTGGGGGTCACTCACATCAACTTTATTAATTTAATCTCAAATAGGGAGGGGTGAATGTGGGGCTAAATCTTGGGGTAACATCTTCCTCTCTTAACGCTGAGATTGTCTCGTCTGTCATTTTCCTTGTTTACAGAATCACTTGTCAGTCATGAGAGAGTCCACACAAGAAAGAAGTCACATAAATGTCAGCATTGTGGGAAAAAATTTGCTTACAAGTCAATACTAGTGGCACATCAGAGAGTCCACACAGGAGAGAAGCCATACAAATGCCAGCATTGTGGGAAA
>JACSCI010000048.1:15700-25962 GCA_016801065.1 Sceloporus tristichus | reverse complement strand
TTCCTGGACTTGATCTCCCAGCATCCAAATGGCCAGAAAGAGGAGGGATCCTGCCCTGAAGTAAGGCCCCTCCATCCCCTCTGAACCGAGGACTACAACTCCCTCGTCTTCTTGACCAGACACATAGTCAATATCTTTCTTTCTTTCTTTCTTTCTTTCTTTCTCCATAGCTGGCTTGTGAAGTGTGATTAAGCCCTGTTAGTGTTACTCCTCTTGTTGTTATTGTGTGCCTCCAAGTTGTTTCTGACTTATGGCAACCCTAAGGGAAGCCTTTCACAGGCTTTTCTTGGCAAGATTTGTTCAGAGGTGGTTTTACAAGTGCCTCCCTCTGAGGCTGAGAGAGTGTGACTTCTTACCTAAGGTCACTCAGTGGGTTTCCATGGCCAAGAGGGCATTCGAACCCTGGGCTCCAGGGTCATAGTCCAATGCTCCAGCCACTAAACCACACTATCTCTGCCACAAAGCTGGCAGATGGAAAGAGGTTTTAAAGCAGCATTTCAATCTGCCATATTTGTTTTTTAAAGACTAAATGTCCCAAATGCTCTTATCAGTTTTGTAGCTATTATTACAGAAAGACATAGAGTGCAAACTCCTCAAGTGCCTTTATATTCTGGACTGAGATGGGCTTTTCCAACTGACTCACTGTGATGATCTCCGGTGGTCCAAGCAGCCAAACTGCGACCCTGTAATAATAATAATAATAATAATAATTATTATTATTATTATTATTATTATTATTATTTTATACCCCTCTCTTCAGCCAAAAGAATAATAATAATAATAATAATAATTATTATTATTATTATTATTATTATTATTATTATTATTATTTTATACCCCTCTCTTCAGCCAAAAGGCTATCAGAGTGGTTCAGAGTGGGGGTCTGAGGAAGGGGAGGCAAGGGACTCTGGGCCATTTATGGCTCTTTGCCCAGCAGACTCTTAACTTCCTGAAATCACGCTGCCATCATCCAGTGAATTATAAAAGGCTTTCCCTTAACCTACACTGGGACCAGTAAAGGAACCTGATTTCTACTTCTTTACTGATCTTCCAAGCATCAACTGAGCCAAAACATGTGTAAAATGAGCGTTGAGTAGTAGATACTCCAAGGAGGTATTTACTATAAAAAACAAAATATAACTGAAATATAAGTCATGCGAGATATTAAGAATCTTGCAGGAACAATATTTGTTAGTATATAATATTCAATTCATACAAACTATTTAAACAAATAAATAAACCCAAGCATCCAATTCTGAGACAAACTTCCAAGATCCGCTTTTAACTCTCTCTCTCTCGATCTCCAACCGACACAATTCCCCCAACTGTCTCTTGGTCTCTCAGGCCTTATATCTCCTTCTCACGGAAGCTTCCAGAAGAACCTTCATCTTGCTCTCTGATTGGTCAAGTGAGCCTTCAGTAGCAGTGATGTCATTCTGTGTGGAATGTGGGAGGGACTGGGCATCCAGCCAATCAGGGCCAGGGATGGTGGGAGGGACTGGGCATCCAGCCAATGACAGCCCTCAGAGTGTCCTCAGGAGGACTTCTTCTGTCCCTAAAAGAGCATTGAACCCATGGCTTTGAGACAGGGTTGATCCTCCATTTTGATGCAGTGAGACACCTGGTTTGGAGCCACCATGAAAGGAAGCCATTCCTAATGGCTGAATATGTGGTCTTCCTATTTCTATTCCCAGGGAAGGGAAGAGGGCCCTGGAGTGTTCTCTGCCTCCAAAAAGAACTGGACCTCCATAAAGACTAGAAATCAAATAAATAAATAAATAAATCTGATTATTGAGTGATGCTGCCCTAGACTTCTGTCAGTTTAGTAAAGCAGATTGGGAAGACCTCCAGGGAAGAGCTTTCATTGCTAAACAAATATTCCCATCCCAGGAGAAATCTAGATGACCAGGAAGAAAGATTGCAGCCTTGTCTTTTCCCATTCACTCCGTTCTTGTAGATCCAGGGAGCTAAGGAAAAGAGAAAGGGAGGATATTCCAATATGTCCCACTCTATTGATATCCTGAAGGGATAAAATCATATTTGGGATCCACCCTGTGCTTCCCTCCTTAATCACTCTCTGGATGAGGACTATTTTCTATTGCAGATCACCTTTTCAGATGCTGCAGTGTTCTTCACAGAAGAGCAAAGGCCATTCTTGAGTCTGAAGCAGAATTTTTTATATAGGATATGGAAACCACGCCATATGAGGAAGGACTTAGGGAACTAGGGATGTTTAGCCTGGAGAAGAGAAGGTTAAGAGGTGGTATGATAGCCCTGTTTAAATATTAGAAGAAATGCCATATTGAGAATGGAGCAAGTTTGTTTTCTGCTGCTCCAGAGACTAGAACGCAGAACAATGGATGCAAAGTGTAGTAAAAGGGATTCCATCTCAACATTAGGAGGGACTTCCTGACAGAAAGGGCTGTTTGACAGTGGAACAAACTCCCTCGGAGATTTTGGTGGAGTCTCCTTCCTTTGAGGTCTTTAAGCAGAGGCTGGATGGCCATCTGTCAGGGATGCTTTGATTGAGAGTTCCTGCATGGCAGAATGGGGTTGGACTGGATGGCCCTTGTGGTCTCTTCCAACTCTATGAGTTGTAATTCATTTTGGTTGCATCTACACTGCAGAAATAGTCCACCTTTAACTGCCATGGCTCTCAGTGATATTGAATTATGGGATTTGTAGTTGTGTGACTGTACAGAGGCCTTCCAGGGGGAAGAATCACTGTCTGCTTAATAGACTATAGCAGTGTTTCCTAAACTTGTTCCCAGGATTACAGCTCCGCCGTTTGCTGACCAGTAAAGTCCAAACCAGTTGGAAAACCAGAGTTTGTGAAACACTGGTCACTATAGCAAAGCCTTTGTCCGCATAGATCATGAAAGGCTATGGAAAGCCCTTAAAGCCATGGGAGTGCCAAGACCTCTGATAGTCCTGATGGGGAATCTGTACTCAGGACAAGAGGCTTCTGTCAGAACAGAACATGGAGAAACAGAATAGTTCTCAATTGGCAAAAGGCTGCATCTTATCACCCCAACTGTTCAGTTTACATGCAGAAAATAAATGAAGAGCTGGTTTGAAAAGGAGGAGGGAAGATTGGTCAAGTGAGCCTTCAGTAGCAGTGATGTCATTCTGTGTGGGATGTGGGAGGGACTGGACTTCCAGCCAATCAGGGCCAGGGATGATGGGAGGGACTGGGATTCCAGCCAATGGCAGCCCTCAGAGTGTCCTCAGGAGGACTTCTTCTGTTCCTAAAAGAGCATTGAACCCATGGCTTTGAGACAGGGTTGATCCTCCATTTTGATGCAGGGAGGCTCCTGGTTTGGAGCCACCATGAAAGGAAGCCATTCCTAATGGCTGAATATGTGGTCATTCTATTTTCATTGCCAGGGAAGGGAAGAGGGCCCTGGAGTGTTCTCTGCCTCCAAAAAGAACTGGACCTCCATAAAGACTAGAAATCAAATAAATAAATAAATAAATAAATGTGCTGATTGGGTGACGCTGTCATAGACTTCTGTCAGTTTAGTAAAGCAGATTGGGAAGACCTCCAGGGAAGAGCTTTCATTGCTAAACAAATAATTCCATCACAGGAGAAATCTAGATGACCAGGAACAAAGATTGCAGCCTTGTCTTTTCCCTCTCACCCCTTTCTTGAAGATCCAGGGAGCTAAGGAAAACAGAAGAGAGGATATTCCAATATGTCCCACTCTACTGATATCCTGAAGTGATCAAATCATATTTGGGATTCACCATGTGCTTCCCTCCTGAATCACTCTCTGGATGAGGGCCATTTTCTATTGCAGATCACCTTTTCACAGTGTTCTTCACAGAAGAAGAAAGGCCATTCTTGAGTCTGAAGCAGACATTTTTATACAGGATTTGGAAACGAAGTGTAGGAAACGGTGCTATAGTCTATTAAGCACAGAATGATTTCCCCCCCTGGAATGCGTGTATAGTCACACAACTACAAATCTAACAATTCCATATCACTGAGAGCCATGGCAGTTAAAGGAAGCCCTATTAGGAACGACTTATGGAACTAGGGATGTTTAGCCTGGAGAAGAGAAATGGTATGATATCCCTGTTTAAATATTTGAAGGGATGTCATATTGAGAAGGGAGAAAGCTTCTTTTCTGCTGCTCCAGGGACTATGGATGCAAAGTGCAGGAAAGGAGATTCCTTCTCAACATTAGGAGGGACTTCCTGACAGAAAGGGCTGTTTGACAGTGGAACACACTCTTCTTTGGAGTGTAGGGAAATCTCCTTCCTTAGAGGTCTTTAAGCAGAGGCTGGATGGCCATCTGTCAGGGATGCTTTGAATGGGAGTTCCTGCATGGCAGAATGGGGTTGGACTGGATGGCCCTTGGGGTCTCTTCCAACTCTATGAGTTGTAATTCATTTTGGTTGCATCTACACTGCAGAAATAGGCCACCTTTAACTGCCATGGCTCTCAGTGATATGGAATTCTGGGATTTGTAGTTGTGTGACTGTACAGAGGCATTCCAGGGGGAAAAGTCACTGTGTGCTTAATAGACTATAGCAATGTTTCCTAAACTTGTTCCCAGGATTACAGCTTTCCTGTTTACTGACCAGTAAAGTCCAAACCACTTGGAAGACCAGAGTTTGTGAAACACTGGTCACTATAGCAAAGCCTTTGTCTGCATAGATCATGAAAGGCTATGGAAACAGGCGACTTGAAGGTGCACACACACGCTCACAGACACACCTATTTGTATGTAATTCAGTGAAATTCGCTTTCTCCCCCAAATTCTATGCCAATTTAATACCTGCAAGATACATAGACCTTCTACACTTTCCCCTTTTCTAGCACAAAAAAGTGTGAAGCTGCTTTTTAGCTTTTATGGAGTAGAGTTGTTGCTCTACGTTTGCGGCTTTGACTTTTACGGCTTTGGTTATTTGAGGTTTCGATTGATATGTTCTCTCTAGGAATCTCTGGCACAACTCTGCCAGAAGTTGGCCATAGGTTTGTTCCCTGCTGCTGGTTTTCTCTTTGCTGTTTTTCATCACTGTTTTGTTGAATCACTATTGTACTGCGTTTTGTAATTCCAGCAAATTCTATTCCATGCAGAGAATTGTGGTCAGTGGGTGACAGCGAATGAATGCCTGTATTGTCAGAATAGTCATAAATGGTAGACGGAGAGTGATCTTCCATCCCCATCCCTTTGTGCTTCCTTTTAAAGTATTGGGTGGGATATGGCTGTTCGTGTGTCAGTCATCTGCTAGACATTGCATCAAAATTGCATCAAAAACAACGAATGAGTGGGTAACATCAGAATCGTTGGTACTTTAATAATATGTCATTAGTGGTCATAAATGATTTCAGCCTAAAGCTTGTGACATCTTCAGTACCCTATTTAAATAAACCTGTAACTCTCTTTGTGTAAGCATTTTCTTACTGTCCATGTGGGCTAATCTCATGCTGAAAAAGGGGTGTCCCTTCTTCACCTCCAAATCATGGCTCTCCTGTTCTACAGTTATAGGTCCTGGTATGTGTTTTTACCATATTTCAAGAAAGGTGCTATAATGCACTGACAGCGTTCATGCTTTGCACGTAGGAGGTTCTGTGTTCAGGTTTTGTGTAGGATCTTATGTAGAAAGGAAGCTAAGAAAGATCTATCCCTGTCCCTGAAAAGTCAGTCAAGCTTTCCCCAATCTTCTACATATTTTGAACAGTAACTTGTGTCTATCATTCCACTATAGGAACTGATAGGGATTTGTAGTCCAAAATGCCAGGAGAATATCACCCGAGGGAAGTCTGTTACTGATATAGTTTACCAGAGATCTCCATATGAGGCAGTATATAAAACATTTTGTTTTCTTCTTCCACACTTGGTGACTCTGACCTGCTCCATGCAACAGTTTTCCTTATATCTTCTGTGTACTACTGAGTGTGTTTTTCAGCATTTGGTGCTTAAAGCCCTATCTAATGTACATGCTGCCCTGTTATTATTGTAATGGGAAACTGTGGTTTCTTGTGACATGAATAGTATATAAGCCTTGAGCTCTCATACTCTGCCCTCCGCTTTTTGCTCGCTGGAGAAGGGTTTGAAAGCATTTGCTTCCAATTCTTTTTTAATTGAATAAACAAAAGACCTTTACTGAAAACTGTCGGGATAGAAGTGATCAGCAATGCATTTAGGTCAGATCTGAGGCTTCCCACCTCCCCAGGAAAGTATGAAGACTCAAACTAATTAGCTCCACCTACTCAATTTTAAAGAATTCTTTGGAGAAGCCACAGCGTTGCTTTTTATGGGTAAACTCTGGTTAAAACAAACCAAGATCTGATAGCTTGGTTCATATTTGGTTGGTTTTTGTCAGTTGCGTTTAGGGAAATCACATTGTTCATGTTTGGATGTCACAGAAATATGTTTAAGTCCATAGAAGGAATGACCCATCTCTTCTTCCAAGGTATTAAAACGCAAGAGTGGAGATGGGAAACTGCGTGTGTGAGCATAAAGCTTTTGTTTTCAATATTGGAAAGGTCGTATCTCTTGATATAAACCAAGGTGTGGGTTGACATCTAAAGGGAGGGCTTTCTCACAGTCCCACCATCCTCACAGACATGTTTAGTAAGGATTCAGGAGAGAGCCTTATCCGTGGCTGCTCCCAAAAGGAGGACTTGGCTGCACTGAAAGCCCGGTTGGCTCCTTCTCTCCTGTCTTTCTTCTGGCAGATGGAGGCATTTCTATTTGGGAAGGCTTTGGGGTTTTAACTATGGAGCTGCAGTGTGTGACGTGGTATGCTCTCTCTCTGTAGACATATACTTTATATATAAGAACTATTTAAAATACTTTTTTGTTTTTAGTGTTTTAATCATGTTTTCAATGCTGACTCTTAATTTCTTTATAGCTTTTGTAAATTAATGTTTTAGTTGAATATTTTAAGAATTATTGTAAGCCACCTTGTATCCCATTTTGGGAGCAAAGCAGGAATGTAAGTGCAATAAACACATTAAAGAAAGAAAATGTGGCTCATTCATGTAATGGGGCTGAATTCTGTGTAAACCAGCTCACTCTCTGATCTACAAAAGTTATCATGTGTGATGTCCTTATCGAGGATGTTACTTCTAATTACGTACGCCTTAAATTTGCCACATTTTTGGGGGGGGACAGTGGGCATATTGGCCAGTTTGCAAATGGATGCAGACATGCACTTAATGACTTGTGTGTCTGTGAGGGAGGGATAAGTCTTAGTGTCAGAAAAGTAGTTTCTTTTTTTCTCATATAAAAGGAAAATATGGAGGGAGAGGAGAGAGAGAAAGAGAGAAAGTGAAGTGGGAGAATAATAGAGAGAAAAGCCGTGGGGATAGAAAGAGAAAAATCAGTGAGGAAAAAAAATTGTGAGAGAAACAGATTCTCACACACAAAGAAGCAAAATAGACTTTCAGGCAAAGACCCTCAGGGTGAGATCACAATAGTCCTGTCTCAGTCCTTAAGGTGAGAAACAGCAGATTGAGGTCACCATGGGTCACAATATGTCATAAATCCCTTTATTCATGCATTTATGCATAGGGATTGCTAGTTCCAGGCTGCTGCTGGCACTTCTTATTCCGCTGGCGGCCATTGCAAGAAAGGAAGGTATGCTCCGGGGGTTCAGCCGCCTCCCCTTCTTTCTGTCCTTTCTTCCTTTGAGGAGACCACAATGTAGCCCAAGGTGCAGCGCTGGATTCAGGAAGGAAAGGCAGGAAAGGAAGGCTGTAGTTTGGAAATAAAGCTCTCTGTTTACCTTGTATATTTGTGTGTGTGTTTGTGTGTGTGTTTGCCTCTGCTGTTCTGATGGCTGGGAATGGAGCTGAGGATTGAGGAGAGAAGAAAGGGTCAGTTTGGGGAAAATTCAGAACTTCTGTGCATCAAAGAGTCCAGTGTGTTGAAACGGCAAAGAACTTTATTGAGAACACATAGAAATGCAGTGTTTAAGCCAACTCCAATCCAAACAATACATTAAAACCCCAAAACCTTAAATACCACCCTCTTCCAAACCTAGCCCCCACTTTCAATTCCCACAGTTTATGCCCCACAGGTAACAAGGCCCCCTTTGCCATTCCCAGAAACTAGCCCTTTCTATTAATACCTGTCCCCAACTTTCTTCAGCCAACATCCAACACATTGCAAAAGCTATAATTCCCATTCCATCCTGTCTGAAGGCTATAGCTATCTGTGGAACAAAGTCTTGATGTCTTATCTTTCTCTAAGACTAAAGCTAAACAACAGATACACAAAAAGGGTCTGCCATTTCTTTGGGAAAGGACCACTATCTAGATGGCTGAGTACTTAATGCCATCAATAGGTGAGGCAAACCTCTTTTGTCCTCGTTCTTTAGGGTTCCTGCGAAACTGGAAGGGCAGCTCCCAGAACTGGTTTTGAAAGGTTTAAATCTACCTTTTGCTTTAGCCATGCCTTGCAAGGCTATCTGGCTACGTGGTCAGTTCACTTTTGGAATAATGGCGGCTGGCAATGGGGTCAGTCAGGGGTCATGATTGTTGATCACTTGGCACCCAAAATTTATATAAATCCAAACTCGATAACACACTCTACCCAACTCTATCCTCTACTTTCTACACTTACAACTACCTTCAACTACATACCTAACTCTCTTTTTACTACCTCTATCTTCTTTCTCCCTTTCGTTCTCACTTCTAGAGGAATAGGAAAGAAGATCTCATTTCAGCTTCCTCACTTCTTATTTATTCTATACTTTACCATTGCTTGGTACCATAACTTTCCTTTCATTCTCTATTTCATATTTACTTTACTACCACACTTCTATCCTATTATTCTGTTTACATTTTTCTACTCTATTCAAAGTTCAGTTAATACACAGAAAAGAATCTACAATGCCATCTCCTTCTATCTCCTTTGAAGGCTGACTGATACATTTCTGCATCATTATATACAACCGTGATGACTCCACTCCACTCTTATGCCCTCTAACTCTGGCTGAATATAATAATAATAATAATAATAATAATAATAATAATAATAATAATAATTTATTTGGATCCCTCCTTTTCCTGAAGGAATCAAGGCGGGTTACAAGAAAGAGTAATAAAATACAATATGTGTAAACTATACTTTTAAAATAATAGCCAAACCCTAACCCTCCCTCCTGCACCCCAGTCCCAGTTATAAAAGTAAACTATGGGCCTGAACAAACAGGCCAAAATAAAGCTGCTTCGGGTGACTTTGGAGGTATGCTGTTCAGAGACACATGCACCTTAAGAGGCCAGAAGCTGCACCAAAGCTGCACTCCAGTCCTTAGGATTGTAGCATGGCTTTGGCATGGCTTCTGGCCTCTTAGGACACATGCATCATTTAAATAGCATACCTCCAAAGTGACCCAGAGGAGCTTTATTTTGGCATGTCTATATCGGCTCTAAGTAAGATAAATTACAAACAGATAAGAAAAAGAAAAAAAATGGGCTAAAATTAGGGTGGAGAGGCTGAGGGAAGAACTTCTATGGGGAGAGCTATCTATGCAGGTAGCCGGGGTATCAGTATCAATAACAGTGTCGGTGACAGTGAAAAGCCCTAATCTGGAAAGGCCTGCCGAAAGAGATCCGTCTTAACAGTCTTTTTAAAGGCTTCTAAGGTGGTGATGTGATGGATCTCTTCCGGAAGGTCATTCCAAACCCTAGGAGTGGCAGAAGAAAAGGTCCTCTGGGTTGTTGAAGCCAATCTAGTCTTCTTAGGCTTTAGGAGACTTTTTCCAATGTGGGGAGGATTGGGTGGAAGAAGTCACTCCTGCAAGTAGTCTGGACCCAAGCCATGTAGGGCTTTAAAGGTTACAACCAACACCTTGTATCTTGCCTGGAAACTAATCGGCAGCCAGTGGAGGGATTTAAGAACCAGTGTAATGTGGGCAGTTCTAGAAACTACAAACTATAAATTCCATTATTTCACAGGATGTTGCTATTAAAATTAAACTGGAACCAGTGTTGCATGCAATGTAGCTTTCTAGAGCTCTTGCCCCCATTCTATAGGAAGGGCAATGGGTCCTTACCCACAGAGGACACATTTTCATAGGTTTCCATCATCACCTCTTTGTACAGAAATGTCTGCTTTGGACTCAAGAGTGGCCATTCCTCCTCCGTGAAGAACACTGCCACATCTCAAAAGGTAATCTGCAATAGAAAATAGCCTTCGCTGAAAGATAGAGGGCACAGAATGTAGGACATGATATTGACTATATCAAATGGGAAAAAGTTTGGAAGGGAACCAAGTTTACGATTAATCAAGAATGAAAAG
>JACSCI010000048.1:0-12764 GCA_016801065.1 Sceloporus tristichus | reverse complement strand
TCTGCATCCATTTGCAAACTGGCCAATATGCCCACTGTCCCCCCCCCCCCAAATGTGGCAGATTTCAGGCGTACGTAATGAGAAGTAACATCCTTGATAACAACATCAAACATGATAACTTTTGTAGATCAGAGAGTGAGCCGGTTTACACAGAATTCAACCCCATTACATGAATGAGCCACATTTTCTTTCTTTAATGTGTTTATTGCACTTACATTCCTGCTTTGCTCCCAAAATGGGATACAAGGAGGCTTACTATAATTTTTAAAATATTCCACTAAAACATTAATTTACAAAAGCTATAAAGAAATTAAGAGTCAGCATTGAAAACATGATTAAAACACTAAAAACAAAAAAGTATTTTAAATAGTTTTTATATATAAAGTATATGTCTACAGAGAGAGAGCATACCATGTCACACACTGCAGCTCCATAGTGTAACAGTGAACAGTGACCAAATTATCAATGGGGAATTTAATTAGCTCAAGGTCACGAGAGGAGGCCTGTTACTACACCTCAGAGATCGCCCCTTCGATCTGGATACCAGGAACTAGAAATCCAGAAATGAGGCAGAGGCTCTAAGTACAATCAATGTCTCTTTTATTGGAAACAAGGATTCAAACATACAGGCACATACGCTCACACATTCATGCAAGACTCAGGAAATAACGTGGTAAATGTGGAACAGATATTAGGCTTGTCTAACGGAAATGCTCACCTTATGTAGAAGTTCTGTCTTCCAATTTGTGTGTGTGGGTCTGCAATTCTGGTTAAGCAGGCCAGTCAGAGAGAGACTGACTTTAAAACTGACTTAGCTCTTGGCTACCAGCAATGAATGACTGGCTGCAGTGGATGGCTGACCGCAGCTGAGAGTGACTGGTAGCAGCCCCGAGTGGCTGGTAGCAGCAGCTCTCCCAAATTTGGGAGACCCTTTTAGGGTTTAACTGGATCTCCAGACAAAGGGGTAATCAAAGGAGACTGTTTGATGTGTATTTCACATCTTCCCCCAAATGTTTCATCTCCCCAAGTTTCCGACAGACCAGGGACCCAAATGGCTTTGCAAATGTTATTCTTTTGATTCACCTGGCTCCCCCTCAATCACAAAGAGAGACACTTCCTTGAGACACATGATAGCATCTTTCCTGAGAGCACTTAGCAGCTCCTTGCATAATCTCATCCATTTCCAGGGCTGGGAAAGGAAATTTGTTTACATATCAAAACCTATGGCTTCCCTTTGTTTTAGTGGGAGATCACGTGCTAGGGCCATATAGCTGCTCAGGTCAAGATGCACTTTTGATATCAAGATGCAAGCCAGGGATTATAATTTAGATATATTAAAAAGGTGTAGATCAATGCCTATCAATCCCCCCCTTTGAAATACGCAGTTCGAACAGTCTTCTGTGAGAACGAAGCTATTTCAATTAAACCTTTGTCTGTTAAAATTTTGGGGTGACAATATTAGAGGAAGGGTTATGACATCAGGTGAGTGTTTTCCTTAGAAGGCCAGTACTAAACTTCTCTGGAACTCATTCACACATACAATCACACTCAATACATGTACATTAAGCAATGGTTGTCATGAGAATGTATGCAATATACATTCCAGCGAATGAAAGCGAACAGAACATGAAAAATATACAATGGCAGAAACAGCAGTATTGGTGATGCCAATATTCAAAACAAATGAAAGCGAGCATAAACCATCTTATGACTGTTGTATTCAAGTTTGGAGGATAAGGACTAATGCACCAATGTACATTAGACTGGCAAGAAGTGAGAATGATAGTCCAAGCTGGCAATGAATGAGGTAGTGCAATGAAGTTAACAATGTCCAACAAAAACGGTAGTATGTGGCAGTGATGTTCATGAAGGATGTGTATAGAAAAGGAATTGGACATGTTGCTGAGGAGAGGAGAAGAAGAGAAAGTCTCTATTTGAAACCACCCCCCCCCCTTTGCTACACGCATAGTGTTAAACATAGAGGGTCATACAAGACATAGTAGAATTGCATAGAGGCAGTTTGACATAGCATGTGGTATGTATCTGAAGCAAAACAAAACACCATACATTAGAGTAAAAATGAATCAAATATCAAAACAAACAAATGAAGCAATTATAACCATAGCTAAGATAGAGGTAATCTAAGCAATAGTCACTCAATAGCAGGCAATATGGACACAACACTCAATAGGTGTGTCTAAAGCAGTGCTTCTCAATTATTTTCTGTCATGCCCCCCCCTAGGAAGAAGAAAACATTTCGCGCCCCCCGCGCGACTGTAAATAGTATCATTTGTCAATAAAATTGTTATAAGTACACCTCTGCATAACAGAGCCTCGCGCCCCCCTTTACGGAGCCTCGCGCCCCCCCTGGGGGGCCCGCCCCACTATTTGAGAAAGGCTGGTCTAAAGTAAGGCAGACAATATCAATTAAAAGAACCATAAGATGGTAGACAAAATAAGGCACCAACAAGAATTAAAAGCAAAAACAATTGGACTGGAAATGTAAAACAATCAATAATCAAAGGCAATCACTATCTATAAGTATCATGACTAAACTAAAGAGGCATCAAAGCATAAATTTGCATGAACATATATTTCAACAGCAATCATAAGAATATCATTAAAACACAAGCATGAATGAGCTTTAGAAAGTGAAAGGCACATCCAGGAGATTTTTGAGTCCATGGACCACTGTCCAAAAAGGGTTTGTAGTAGTGTATAGCAAAGTCTAAGATCAAGATGGCATCAATAGCCAATGTCCAGGAATCTTTATGCAGGTTGTGTAATGGTGTAGAATGTGTATAGCAACATGTCCATCAAATTTGAGCTGGATTATAGAAAGTTCGGACTCCCGTCTAGAGCGGACAAACAAAATGGTGTACTAGCACCTTGGTGTGCCGGTGGTTGACGTGAGGTATTGCAGGGAGGCCTCGAGAACATGGAGGAGGCCAAACAAATCAGTTTGTGTTTACACACCCAGGATGTGTGAGCAGTGTTCATGGAACTAAGGCAGCTTAGTGAGGTAGATCAGAGTAGACCAGGGCCTCCATGAAGATTGACCATAGCCTCTGAAAGTAGTCTGGGCTTTCAGGAGCAAAGACTCTGCTGCAGGAACAGGTGATTTGAACTGTGTTCATGCTTTGCCTGGTAGCATAAGCAGTGTCCATGAGGTGGCAGCACTGAGCAAAATGACGCTGCTTCAGGGGGGTCCAGTGGCAGGTAGTTTCGTGGGAACATTGGGAGTAACAGGAACAACGTTGTTGGTGTGCCGGATCAGACCTTGGCTCATCTCATCAGTGTTGCCAATTTCGCGACTTTCACACGAAAACGGGGACTTTTCAGAGCTTTTCGTGTGATTTTCGCGCCTGGCTCTTTTTTCGTGCCTTTTCCGTGCCTTTGGCCCTTTCAGCTCCAGCCTGAGAAGGCTGCCTGCAGAGCAACCAAAACCCTTTGGAGTGCCAAGAGGGCTGGAGAAAAACTCTCTCTCTCTCTCTCTCTAATGACTCCCTCTGAGAGTCAGGACGGAGCAAGCCCCCCAACCAACCTCAACTGTTTGGAGGAATAGTTCAGCCAATCAGAGAGAGGACAGTGATTGCCCCCCCCCAGGTATTTTCAGGCTCCAGTAGTCGGCGAAAACCGGATCCGTTGCTATGACAACGCTACCTGTCTGGATGACATTATGAGGTAAGTTTATTGTTTTCGTAGTTATAAAAACCCCCCTAGGGCTGAAAGCCAGCTCAGAGTCATCAAGGGACCCAAAAGAGTACACGTCTGAATAACAACTCACCTTAAATATGGACACAAGCTCTCTGGAGGTGATTCTTCCATCAAATCACACAGAAGATGGGAGCTGCGTGTGTCTAAATGCCCACGCTTGGGGAATTGGCTATTTGATCATTGCATGCCTTTATGCTACAATTGTGGCATATTATTATGGAAATTATAGAACAACCGGAGCTCCAAGGCCAGGTGGAGCAACTGAGAGACCTGAGCCGGTGGCGGTGGCGAATAATTCCCACAACGAAGTTGGAAATGACATCTTGCAAGCAGAGAGACGCCAGCAAGCTTGCCACACTGATGGAATCATCCCTTCTCTTTATGTGGGTTCATTCGGATCAAGATTGGTTCCTACCGTGGCACAGATTATGTATCAGGCAAAGCCAGAAGAAAGTCCCAGAAAGAGCAGAAGACTGCGGTGTCTGCCTGCAGAAAACACTGGCTTGTAAAAATGATCTGGAAGATTAAGACAAGCAGAATCTGCAAGACATGGGAAACTTGCTCCTAGAATAAAATGTAGAAACCGGATTATATGTGTCATTCACTATGTTATTTCGCGTCAGTCCTAGTAACTTTTTAGCTCCGGGCGCCATTTTGGCTTACAAAATGGCGGCCGCAGTCTCGCGTGACCTTTCCCAGGACGGGAAAGGTCGCGCGAGGCTTCGCCGCCATTCTGACAGGATGACTTAGCGGACTGCGCATCTTCTCTTTCCCACTCCCCAACCCCTTCCAGGTCCAGCCCCTCTGTGGAGAAGGAGAAGGGGAGGAAGAGGAGGAGGAAGAGGAGGAGGAGGCCTAGCCCCCTCAAAGCATGGACTGGGAGGGAGGGAGGGTGGGAGGGGGACTGGGCAAGGCTGGGCCACATCTCATCACTGGAGCAAAGGACCTTGTTGGAAGACCCTGGCATGTCATCCCAGGTGTTCAGTGTAGTATAGAAGGCTGGATCTCAGCACCTTGGCTCACCCCTCTTTAGTGACTGGAAGCATCTTTGGGGGAGTCACTGGCGGCTCAGGTCTGGAACAGTTGTGTAAGCAAAACATGGAGGACCTTCTTGAAGGACATCTATAAGGCAATTAACATTTTTGAAAGGAGGGGGGTGTCTCACCCCTCTTTTGATATCTTGACCATTTAAATTTGGAAAAAGGAGACAGTCAGACCATAATCTTAGACTGACCAAAAAAAAACACCCTTTATTTTGAAAAGAGAACCAAAAGAAGAATAAAAAATGAAGCATAAAAATAAAATAAACTGGAGCAGCTCAAAGGAGCAACACAAAAATTTCCTTTAAAAACAACAACAACACCTCCTTTAAAAACGTGGCTAGGTTGTCTCTAACCACTGAGTCAGCAAAACAACAACAACAACAACAAAACGACTTTCAAAATCTTAAAACAAAAACAAAAATAGTGTCATTGGAACATAAGACGAACAACAAAAACAAAAAGAAAGTTAGTAACAATAATCCAAAATAGCCACTTTTGTCAATTTAAGAGTGTGTTGCAGTGTCACACACACACACAGACACACACAGAGACCTTTCAAACAGAAAGGGTCGCTGTGACTTCCTCCCCCAATTTGAGGGCTCTAGTTCAAAGGCTAATCCTTTGGTCCCTGGCAGGGCAGGTGTATTTTGGATACAGGGCTGTACGGAAAACACAACAACAACTACCTTAAAAGAAAAACGTTCTATTGCCTCTATCTATCTATCTATCTATCTATCTATCTATCTATCTATCTATCATCTACAATAACATGAAATTACTCTATCATGTCTTTTCCCTTCCTTCTGACGAGGTTAAGCCAGAAGGAACACATCATAACATGTCTCTCTCAACAAAAGGGAGAACTGATGCCTTATGGGCTTTGGGAGATCTATAGTATATCTAAGGGCTTGTAGTTCTGTGATTTGTCTTTTAATCCAGCAAATCACTGCTATGGATCCTGCAATGGTGAGAATTTGGACTCCAAGGATTATGGCCAATGGATTGGTCAGTAAGCTCATTATTGCCTTTCCGGTCTCTGACCAATCCCAATGTGTACTTGGCAAAACCAGGGGTTACCTAAAGATCTATCAGTATACACATGATTACATGGTGTGCGTACACAAAAGCAATCATGGTTCAACCGTATTAGACTTGTGGTACGAACTGGTCTTGTACCTCATCCATGGGAGTCCCAGACTGTAGCAATGTCTCCAATGTTGTACAAATCGTACAGGTGTGTGCCATTAGTCCAGTGTAATAACCTTTCCGGGAGCATGGTGGCATTGCTTTCTGCCAAGGGCAGACCAATATATTAGTTGAGGATCCCATATCCTCTCATGATAAATGCCAATCTTAAGTATCATATCACTCCACTGCGCTCCAGTGATCTTGACCAACTCTGTAGGATGTTGAGTAGCATCTGGGTATCGTTTCTTAAACATACCCATAACTCTGGGATGAATGCGCTTCATGAGTGAGGCCTGTATCAACTGTGATGCAAATGCTATTAAGCTGCTTTGCACCTGAGTACATTGAATAGCTATGCTTGGCTTCAGGGAATTACTGGTGTCTATGATGATTTTTCTCTCTATGTCCACCCATTGGGGCAAGACGTGTCCTATAACGTCTATTCCTTGGGCAACATTTGTTAAACCTGAGGCTATGGAGATTCCTGCCTCCTTAGTGCGGGATCCGACTAGACCTAATTTTCCCGCTGCAACCTCATTGCATCGATGGCGTTCAAAATCCCTGATCCTAGTCCTACACCACTTTTAGGGCCGTGTCCAGGGTGTCCCTTTTGCCTCTAAACAGTGGATGGGACAGAGGTTGCCACTTTTTCTCCCATCGCTCCCACTGTGCCCAGGAAGCCTTCAAGTAGGGAGTGCCCCAGGTATTGCACAGGCTATCATCCACAAGATCCATTTGGTGTTTGGAGCCATCTCTCGTCCCTGTAGGGAGACAGAGAGGAAAGTGCCTTACTAGGGTTAGCCTCCGAATGAGGTTTGGCAAAGCTGGCATTACCTGGTAGGCTGTGAAGCCATGGAAAAGGAAAAGGACATTCAAGCCTATTCATTCATCTATATGAATTCTAATCTAGTGGATGTGTATATATACATCAGCACCATCAAGAACTTCTTCAAGAGGGAGGGAAACATGGACAAATTACACCCCCTCCCCTCTTTTTCGTCCTTGAGGCACCTCCAGAGATCTTTGTGTGATGGAGTCACATATTCACAGCCTCAGAAGAAGAAAGAACAAAGCAATTATGGAAGGCAATCAATTCAGATAGACTGTGCTTGATGAGGGAGGCCCTCTACAACTACTTGACAGAGAACAGAGACACTGTGGGACATGAATTCAAGGAAACAAAATCTGACACTGATGGAAGATGGGTTTTAAAAGGCATGGGGGTATTTTCTTCCCCAACAACCTGAACTAGGAAGAGCTGAGAAGAGGAAAGACTTATGGCAACCCTAGCTGCGATTGAAGCCCCTCTAACCTCAGAAGTCCATTTGGAGACACGAATTCTAAGAAGGCTCCTGAGGAGTGTATTCTTCTTGACCTGATGGCTATTTCCTAGACATCCAGACATCATAGTGAAGAAGCCTTTGGGTCCTAAGAAAACATGAGACGGCAATCAGCATTTCGATACTGGGATGCATAGATTTTACCAGGAAAGAGAGTTGAAGGCATGAAAATGCCAGTTTGAGATGAGAACTGGCAACAAGAAATCCATATCTTGAAATAATGGGCAGAAATGAAGGCAGAAGAAGACCTGAGGCAAATGTGAGATATCAAGGCCATATTTGGATATGCAGCAATAGACAATGCCAACAAAGACATTGAAACGTATTTGTGGAACCCGAAAAACCCATTTGCCTCACGGGTAAATTCCCAAACTCTACTGCAAATTTCCAAATTGTTCCAATGTGGTTACAAAAAACAAACAAGAACAAGATGCAAAAAGGCAGAGAGGCCAAAGGAGGAGCTATAAAGACAAAACAAAGGCCTTATTGAACCCCTTTCTATGAAGGAGGGACTGTCTGTATTGCACAAGGTCCCTTTGGGCTGCAAAGCCACCGGCAGAAGACCATAGCCTTGCTATGAAACCAAAAAGGAGAAGAAGAAACCAGGGCCTGAGCTGCAGGGACCCAGAGAAACTAGAAGAAGGGCTCCTGCAGCAACACAGAGAGGCAAGTCTTGCTGGACGCGGGAAGATGGCGGTGGAGGTGGGCGGCGGGACGCGGGGCTGGAGGAGATGCCTGCCTGGGCCAATGGCGATGGAGGTCTCCCTCTCTCTAGTACAAGGAGAAGGATGAGGGTTTTCACTGTCAAGCTGCTTCAGCAGTATTGGCCACTAGAGTCGCCAGAGAAGCCTTTGCAGATATACTGGGCTGAGTGTTTTAAAGCATGACAAAAGAGACAAGTTTAAATCACCACAAGAAGCTTTTAGCCCTCAGCACCCAAAGAAAAAGGGAGGATCCCACTGCAATGGGGATTCACTTTGAACACTGATCTTGTATGTGCCATCTCCCAAAAAAAGCTTCTTGAGGGGAAGTCCAAAGTGGCAGATGGATCTCATTCCAGGTCCCCAGAAGCGATTTCCTAATCGGATGGTTATTGAAAGCTCGGTTTTTGCCTAGCTTCCCATAGCAAAGGAAAGCGTGCCATCCAAACCTTAATTGTACCCCCTCCCAATCCAGTATTGATCGGTCGTCTAATTTGATCCAGGTTTGTCACCACATAAGGGAGCATGCCCAATAGTAAACTTTCAAATGTGGCAACCCGTAGCCTCCCCTTCTTTTGTCGTCTTGTAGCACCTTCCCATTTATTCTGGGCCTTTTTTCCCCTTTCCATAAAAATTGTTTTAGTTCAAGATCCCACTCTTTGAAGGTTTTATCATTAATTGGAAGGGGAAGATTTTGAAAGAAGAACATCATTTTGGGCAGAACGGCCATTTTTAAAACTGCAATTCTGCCTAGCAAGGAAAGGTTAAGCCCATGCCACCTTCTTAAATTCTCCCTAACCTCCTTCCAGAAGGGAAACCATATACATGCCAGCCGTGTGGGAAAGGTTGCGCAGACAAGTCACGCCTATTGAGACACCGGGGAGTGCGCACAGAAGGGAAACCATATACATGCCAGCCGTGTGGGAAAGGTTGCGCAGACAAGTCCCCCATGCTATTTAACATTTACATGAAACCGCTGGGAGAGATCATCCGGAGACATGGGGCGCGGGGTTATCAGTACGCTGATGACACCCAAATCATTTTCTCTATGTCTCCGACTGATGCAGTGACCGGGGATGGCGTCTCTCCTCTCGTGGCCTGTCTGGAGTCAGTAATGGGCTGGATGAGGGAAAACCGACTCAGTCTGAATCCAGAGAAAACGGAGGTACTTGTGATAGGTTCCCCTGGTCCAGGAATGGCGGTGGTTCCACCTGTCCTGAATGGGGTCACGCTCCCCGTGAAGGACTCCGTGCGCAGTCTGGGGGTGCTTCTTGACTCGTCCCTTCACGTGACTGCTCAGGTGAATGCGACGGTCAAGAGTACCTGTTATCAGCTTCGGCTGATTCGCCAGCTGCGCCCATACCTGGCCCAGAGGAACCTTGAAACTGTTGTACACGCTCTGGTAACTTCGAGACTGGATTTCTGTAATGTACTCTACATGGGGCAACCCTTATACCAAACTCGGAAGCTGCAAATGGTGCAGAACATGGCAGCGCGGCTGGTCACTGGTGCTTCCAGGACCAGCCACATAACACCCGTGCTTAAAGATCTCCATTGGCTGCCCATCCGCTTCCGAGCGCAATATAAGGCGTTGGTTATTACCTATAAAGCCCTAAATGGCTTGGGCCCAGGATTTCTGAAGGACCGCCTCTCCCCGTACATTCCGCCTCGCACCCTCAGAACATCTGGGCAGCAACTTCTGAAGGTGCCTGGGGCTAGGTTGGCTGCTACTGCCAGAAGATCCTTTTCCACAGCTGCCCCAGCCCTTTGGAATACGCTGCCCACGGAGCTCCGCTCATCCACCACCCTGGCCCAATTCAGGAAGGGACTTAAAACCTTCCTATTTAATCAGGCATTCCCCGACTAAATATCCTGTGGGCCTCCCTCCTCTCTCGTGGCCGTGAGGTTGGGCTAAGGGGTTTTTATTGTTTTTAAGGATTGTGTGTTATTGATTATGTATGTTTTTAACTTTGTATGTTATTTGCGCTTCGGCGCATATTGTTAGCCGCCCTGATCTTTTGGAAGGGCGGGGTACAAATAAAAATTTTATTTATTTTATTTATTAAGTCACGCCTATTGAGACACCAGAGAGTGCACACAGAAGGGAAACCATATACATGTCAGCCGTGTGGGAAAGGATGCCACTTCTTCCATTTCTGTAGACTCTGTGACAAGCTGATGGATGCAGTCCTGACCTAGATGTCTGTCTGAAACCCTTCCTGGGCAACATGAATGCAGGCTCTTGGCTGATTCAGGACATCCAGGAACAGCTTTTGGCCAAGGCAAGGGACAGACCCTCATAGGTAGGAATCCAAGGTAGGTTCCCATCTGCTGGTGGCCTTCCCCCTTTCCCCATGGTCTACTGAGACTACGATCGCATTGTCTCCTCAGAAGAAAGCGATCCAAGCAGTTGGCGACATTGTAGACCATTCCCTTGAATACGTTGGCCAAGGGACAGACAGCAGAAGGGAAATGTGATTCTTTTAAGGTGGTTTAAATTGTTCTTTGATGCAAACGATGATAAATACATTGGATTGGATCAGGGCCTTTCTTGGGGTCTCATCCAACTCTAGGCTTCTCTATGAGTTCCTGCATGGCAGAATAAAGAGGTTGGATTCCCAACTCTAGTCTATCAGGCAATAACGTCAAACCCCAGGATTGTGTTCGGACTGTCTTCCCATTGCCCGAAATGGCGTGTGGTTGTCTATCACGCAATAACCTCAAACCCCAGGATTGCGTTCGGATTGCCATTGGATTATACTTTCCAATCCCAATTTCCCTTGTCTGATAAACTCCTATGTCAACAATAACAAGAATGATCTGCATTGACATGGAAAAGGCATCTGATAATGTTAGGTGGGATTTTTAGTGGAAGTAGCAGAAAGAATGGAGTTGGGGGAGCAATTTATAGCCAGAATTAAGCAGATTGATAAACAATTGATAGAGAAAAAAGAGCTGAATTCAGGATTAAGAGAGGGCTTCCCTGTTTCTCCACTTCTGTTTATCTTAGTCTTGGAAATCTTAATTAGGGCAATTAAATCTAATACTAAAATAAAAGGCCTTCGTGGGTGATATGGGAATAATCTTAAGACCCAATTGAGGGCCTTTAAAGTATTTGCTTTATGAGATGAATAAGTTTGGGAAATATATAGTTCTTTTATTAAGATTAATTAAAACAACATTGATGATAACACAGAATATGACAAAATAAGAAGAAGGAGTATAAGCGCAAAAATCAGGGTTTAAAATTGAGAAGAAATTAAAATCTGGATGACAAAAAGCAATTTCAAACCACTGGCAAATGATTATCGCTTATTATTTGTGCTATGATAAAATATTAATTAATAAGAACTAATAACCATCCAGTCTGAAAAACCTTATTCAATATTTGTAAAAAGATTAAAGAAAGGTTTTACTTTAAACTACTCATTTGACAAGCAAGGTAATATGGAATTAAAATCGAGCGAAGAAAGGAGACAAATAACATGTGTTTGTTTAATTATCTCCAAATAAAACAAATATTCGCAGAGGCAGAATGAGTTGGAAAAGTTATTATGGTTCCCAGAGAAAAAGAAAGGTTTTGTAAACAAATTTGCAGTAGCCCAAGACTTATAGGAAAACCATCTGAAAATAACGAATAGATGGCATTATACACCTCTGGAACTAATAAAAACCAGAAGAAGGAAGTATTTTAAGAGGTTGTGAAAAGATATCAGATACTATATTGGTTTTATTTTGTATGGAATGCATGATGTTAACAAAGATTATTTTGGGGGAAAACCCCCAAGATATTGAACTTAAAAACCCCAAACAAAATGCCCTCAAGGCCTGGTGCCTTTTGACTAAATGCCAAATGCCCAGAAGGAACAGGCTTAAATACAGTTGGTCTTCCTACACTTTCATTCTGTCCAATCAGCATTTGGCAACACAACTCTGTCTGCCAATCACAGTCTGACACCACAACCCAGCCCACCAATCAGAGTCTGCCACCACTCTATTACCTTATATGGACAGGAGGGGTCAGGCAGGACTCTCTCCTCATAACTACTACCACAGTGGCTTTGGCCTAGTCCACTCACAGAAGTGGAAGTTAGACTAGAATATGAGTTTGTATTCATGAACATATCTTTTATGACATTTCTTTAAGTAATTAAAATATTAACAAAAACAATAAAAACATTTTTAAAACACTCTTTAAAACCTTCTAAAAGCAGTCTAAAATGAGTCCTAGAATCCAGTTCTGGAATAGTTAAAACAGCCATTTAGAAAGCAGTTCCATAATCACAAAAAGTCAACATGGGTTTCAGAGAAACAAGCCATGCCAGAATAATATGGTCTCCACTTTTTGGTAAAAAGCATAATAATAATGATAATAATAATAAGCTTTATGTCCTGACAAAAATTCAAAATGGCCTGAATAGATTAGAAAGCTGGGCCAAAGCTAACAAAATGAAATTCAGCATGGATAAATGGAAGGTACTGCACTAAGGCTGGAAAAATGAAATGCACAGATATAGGATTATGGGGGACACCTGCCTGAATGAAACTACATGTGAAAGGGATCTAGGAATCCAGGTAGACCACAGGTTGAACATGAGTCAACAGTGTGATGCGCCAGCTAAAAAGGCCAATGCAATTTTAGGCTGCATCAATAGAAATATAGTTTCTAGATCAAGGGAAGTAATAGTGCCACGGTATTCTGCTCTGGTCAGGCCCCACCTAGAATATTGTGTCCAGTTCTGGGTGCCACAATTCAAAAAGGACATTGAGACACG
>JACSCI010000047.1:68788-83972 GCA_016801065.1 Sceloporus tristichus | reverse complement strand
ACATCCGTGGGTGGAGGTAGTCCATATCTTTGCATTGCCATGGACCATGGATCGTTTCCTGGTCAAGGTTGGGCTGAAGGTCACTATTCCCTCCGTTGGGGGCAGAGGACCTATTAAAATGGTCCCACATAGAAGCTAGTAGAGCCATGGCTGTGAGATCTATTGGAGCAATCCTTAGATCCTACAACCAGGCAGGGGGTCATCTGGTCGCACCAGCTCTAAAAGTATTTCAGAGTAAAGTTATAGCTCAGATCATATATGGCGCTCTGTGTGGGGATGGGAGGATTCCCAGTTGGTGAAACTCAAGGCCATCCAGAATACATCTTTCAAGAAATTGCTTCTACTTTCACCTGGCACACCTGCAGCTTTGCTTCGGGCTGAGATTGGCCTCCCTTCCATCAGAGCTCATATTCATTTTGCTTTATTTAACTACTGGAGATCTGTAATAGGTTCTCCGGTTAAGGTTTTTCCTAAGTTGTGTTTCCAACATTTACCAAGCTGCAAAGTCTGGAGTTTAAGATACAATAGGTTGCTTGAATCATATCCTGCTCTAACTGAAAACCCTTCTACCCGGAATTCAAGAGAGAAGCTTTGTGAATACATTTTTAACCATGATGTGTATCTGGATAGACTGGCAATTGACAATTCGACATTTTCCAAATGGTTTAGATTATATAAATTGGATCATCAGATGGCTGTTTACTTAGGGAAGCTTACATTCCCAAAGCTTAGGCAGGCTTTTACAGCTCTTCATTTCCAAACAATGCCTTCAGCCATGATCGATGGTAGATATTCACACACACCTACGGATTCCGGTTTATGTATTTGTGGAGCTCCAGAAATCGAGGACTTGCCTCATTATCTGCTTTTTTGCTCACTATATACTGATCCAAGAACTAAATTTATGGGATCTATTCTGTCCAATTTACAGTCTAATATCACTTCTGAAAAGATTTCTTTTTCTTCTGTCTTATATTGATTCTCAGGTAACTTATAAGGTTTCACTGTTTGCCTCAACAGCAATCCAAATTCGGGCAAGGGTAATAGCGGACATAGCAGTTGATTGTCATGGGGATGATCTTATCTAAACATTGAAGTTCTTTTTAATGTTGTTTTATTTAAATGTCTGGAATTTTATTATGTTTAATGTATAAAATTTGGATGTTAGTTATTTGATGGAGTATTTTATAATTCTGAATTTCTGTCACCGATTTTACATTTTAATCATGCGAATGGCCTTTGGCTTAAGCATTAATAAAAAATGATTATTGATCTAATGCTATTGAAGCCTATGCAATGTTATGTTCTTTATTTGGCACAAAAGTCTCCCCCAAATGAGGCATCAGAAGGGAGGGTCTCTCCTCTGCCCCACTTTCCAGGAGGAAGGGGCTCCTCAAAGCCCTTTTTACCTTCAGATCCCCCTCCCCTCCATGGCCATGCCTCTCTCCAAGGGTCCCCCCTGCCCTCTTTTCTCATAATAACCTCCCAAGTACCTGGGCCCCAAGGACCCCCGAAGGAGGGGGCAGGGAAGGAAAGAGGGAAAGGCGGACTGGCAGGCCCCCTGCCTTTCTTTCAGGCGGGATTGGGGTTTCATTCCTTCTTACAACACCCCAACACCCCCCCCCCCAGAAGACCCTCCAGGCAATCCTTCAAACGAACAAGGGCTCTACTCCACTTCCCTCCCTCAGAGCAGGCTGTGAGGCTTCAGAGGCTGAAACTCTGCATGCACATTAGCAACCAAAGGCCCCTCCTGAGTATGCGCAGGGATCGCAAGGCCCTTGCTGCTGCTGCTGCTGCTGCTGTATTCCACTGTTGCCCTTTGGAAGAAGGGAAGGAGTACACCCTTCCTTCCTTCCTTCCGTCCTTCTTTCCTTCCTTCCAGAATGGAGCCCAAGCAGCAGAGCTGGACTCAGGAGAGAAAGGCTGGGAAGGCTCTGCTTTGTACATATAGCTCTGTTTCTCTGAGTGTGTGTGTATGTGTGTGTGTGTGTCTGTGTGTCTCTATATATATGTGTGTGTGTGTGTGTATGTTTTCCTCTGTTCTTATGGCTGGGAATGGAGCTAAGGACTGAGGAGAGAAGAAAGTGTCAATTTTGTGCAAATTCACAACTTCTGTCCATCAAAGAGTCCAGTGTGTTGAAACAGCAAAGAACTTTATTAAGAACACATAGTGAGAAATTCAGCTTTTAAATCAGAGCTGCCCTCCCCAAGCCAAAGAATACATTAAATCCCTAAAACAAAAAACGTCAACCTCTTCCAAACCTAGCCCCCACCTCCAATTCCCACAGTTTACGCCTCATAGGTAAAAAAGCCCCCTTTGCCATGCCCAGGAACTAGCCCTCTTTATGTTAATACCGACTACCAACTTTCTTCATCCAACATCCCACAAAATCCAAAAGCTATCATTCCCTTAACTATTCTAGCCAGCTGCAACAAATCCTACCCCTCTATCTAGCTAATCTACTCCACAACCCATAATCCCCAGCCAAATTTATAAACTAAACCAAAGAAATATACTAATAGAAATTAAAACCAAAACTTAACAAAATATAACTTTAAAACTTAAACAGACATATCGACAGACAAACTCAACACACAAAATCACAAGGGCCTTTTCTTATCACCAGTGGATTGAAAATATATTCTTTGTATTCCTTCTTGAGAAAAATAATGTCATTTCACTTCTGGGATTTGTGTGGCTTCTCTCCAGTGTGGACTCTCTGATGTCTCACTAGGCTTGACCTCTGAGAAAAGCATTTCCCACAATGCTGGCATTTGTACGGATTCTCTCCAGTGTGGACTCTCTGATGTCTCACTAGGTCTGACTTCTGAGAAAAACATTTCCCACAATGCTGGCATTTGAATGGCTTCTCTCCAGTGTGGACTCTCTGATGTATCACTAGGTTTGACCTCTGAGAAAAACATTTCCCACAATGCTGGCATTTGTATGGCTTCTCTCCTGTGTGGACTCTCTGATGTATCACTAGGTATGAATTTGATGAAAAACATTTCCCACAATGCTGGCATTTGTATGGATTCTGTCCAGTGTGGCCTCTCTGATGTATCACTAGGTATGAATTCGACGTAAAACATTTCCCACAATGCTGGCATTTGTATGGATTCTCTCCAGTGTGGCCTCTCTGATGTCTCACTAGGTGTGACTTCTCAGAAAAACATTTCCCACAATGCTGGCATTTGTAGGGCTTCTCTCCTGTGTGCACTCTCTGATGTATCACTAGGTGTGACTTCCGAGAAAAACGTTTCCCACAATGGTGGCATTTATGTGACATCTTTGCTGTGTTGAGTCTCTGATGACTCAAATGTTCTTCTGTAAAGAAGGACAATGACAGATAAGACTGAAAATCAGAGTTACCGTATATACTCATTTACAAGTCGACCTCATGTATAAGTTGAGGGTAGGTTTGGGGGCAAAAATTATGGATTTTAATATGACCCGTGGATAAGTCGAGGGGGCAGCCACTCCCTCTGCATCAGAGAATCATAGAGTTGGGAAACACCCCAAAAGCCATCCAATCCAACCCCATTCTGCCATGCACGAACTCTCAGTCAAAGCATCCCTGACAGATGGCCATGCAGCCTCTTTTTAAAGACCTCTAAGGAAGGAGATTCCACCACTTTGTGAGGGAGTGTGTTTCACTGTGGAACAGCCCTTACTGTCAGGAGTTCCTCCTAATGTTGAGGTGGAATCTCTTTTCCTGTCTCTTGTGCTCCATTTGTCTCTTGACACTCCTTTGAGTGGAGGCATTAGAGCTGCTGCCCTGGTCTCCAGGGCTCATGGTGCTCTGTTAGGTGCTCAAAAAACCGTCACTGCTGCCACATCCCCACAGTTCTCTCTCTCTCTCTCTCTCTCTCCCATCCCTTTGATTCTTTATTTGGGGAATCTAGCTCAAGCAGCTGCTGTTTTCTTATTGGGGGAGATGAGTTAAAGAGAGGCTCCCTCCCTGTCAGTCGGACTCTCCAGCTCCAGTGAGTCTTAGGTTTAAAAACAGCAGATAAAAAGGGTTTTCCCCCTCTCTCCTTTTCTCAGCCACTGCTTGAGCTCTCTCAATTCCCCTTTCTAAACTACAAGTCCCAGGATGCAACACAAGGCAGCCAAATTACTTAAAGTGGAACAATAACGTTTGCTATAATTTCCTTAGTTTCTGCCCCCTTAAAAACAGCCAAAGAGCAGACATTCCCTGCTTGTCTCCTTTCCTCAAAAACGTTTGAGGGCTGCAGTCTGCCTTTTTAAAAACAGCCAGCCAAGCCAAGCCAAGCTGGCTTATCCCAGGGCTTGAGAAAAAGGGTAGAGGGGAAGGGTCCTCTGTCTTAAAGAGGAAGAAACGCCTAATATAGAGCTCAAAGCAAAGGAACAGACGGGAGATGGCTCTTTTTTTGTCCCCATGGAGCACACACACACACACACACAGAGGCAAGGAGACCGGCAGGGATACCTCCACAGTTGCAGCAGCGAGGCAAGGAGCCAGGTGTGGAAGGTAGGGAGGGCAGAGTTTCTTTTGCAAGACAGCCTCCCCGGACAAAAGCAATTGCCAGCAAACCCCCACTCACTCACTCCCTGCCTCCCTCCCTCGTGGCTCCTGGGCAGCACATCTTTCAGGACACGCTCTGCTTTCCCCTCGGCTGCAAAGTCACGGTCGCCATTTTTCTCAGCCACATTACCGTATTCCCCTGTCTATAAGTGGACTCAGGATTTTGGGACCAACTTTTTAGCATAAATTTTTCGACTTATAGATGAGTATTTACAGTAAGAAAGGAGAGTGTTACCCCATGATTTAGCCCTCATTAACCCCTCCTTATTTGAGATTAAATTAATAAATTTGCTGTGAGTAACCCAAGCATGACCCTGCTGCTTATGCTCCTAAATCGATGGAACGATTGTATCCTTACTCATAGGAGCTAGCAAAGAAGAGACTGGATGGGGACTGCCTTGAGGGAATCGGTGGAAGCAGATAGTCAAAGGACTGTTGAAAAAATATTCCATGAAACATGTGCAAATATACTTTGATTGACAGGTGGCATCATATCCTGTGAGACTACCATAGAGTGCTGAGTCAGAGCCCAAGGCATGATGCAAGCTAACTGCAGAAGTCAGTTCATGCTGTTTGGCACCAGGATATGACTCACAACCAATACAGTATACAGCTCACAGGCAGATTGGTGTGGATTGGACTGGAGTTGTGTGTACAAGAGATGGTGAAGTTGAAGGAACTCGGAGAGGAGAGCTTGCAAATATTTGTATTATTTTGTAATTCAAGATAGATAGATGTTTAGTCTAAAAAGTGGTCAGTGCACTGCCAATATCTATAGCTGGATATCTGCTTCTGTACTCTACTATGTTATTGTTGAGCTGCATCTGGGAGTGTCACCCTCAGATTGTGCTGTATATTGGCTTGTGAACACGATAGGAATTCAGAGCCAAGAAGGACTGAGAGCCAGTGTGCTAATCCTTTTTGTCTGAGATATTTGCTCCAAGCACCCACTGTATTCAATTTGGTTTCAGACCATTCTTCCCCTCAGGACACATTCTAAAGCAATTTAAACCCTTTTGGACACTCGGTTTCTGCCCTCAAGCAACAATTACAGCATAAATATCTGCCCTGACTGGCTGTTATTTGACTTCAGTCCAATTACAGACAGACAGTCTGTTGGTTTACGTGGCTAAGCACTTCAATGCAGTCGCCAACCCCACTTGTCGCATGAACTCCTGACTTCTCTTTCCATTTCGAACCCTCAGCAATTGGAATCAAGATCCGCCTAGGTAAAGTATGACTATGATGAAAGTCTTACATCTCTTGACCACTCCCACCTGTTATCTAGTTGTTGTCCATGTGTGTGAACACTTACGTGTGTGTGTGTGTGTGTGTGTGTGTGTGTGTGTATTATGCTTTTCCCCTCAATAAAACATAAAAACCTATTTCAAATGCCTTTGCAGTTCTGTGTGCTTCCAGGCCTGGTATAGTTAAGCTGAATCCCGAGGTTGCTCTTGCCCCAACCAAACTTTATACCTCTTTCAGCTAAGTAACAAATTCCCCTAAAAGCACAGCACTTGCGGGTGTCCTCCCCAGACTCCAGCATTCTGGGTAACAAAGGGCCTCTGGAATCAACCATGGAACTAAGCAAACTCAGGCAGGAAAAGAAACATTAGAGAACATTGCCATTTTTCTCTAAGCCATTGCAGGGCCAACAGAGGGATTTTACCCAAGAAGTCTCTCCAGAGTCTCAAAAGGCCTGAAGAGGGGCCAAAAAA
The DNA here is from genome assembly GCA_016801065.1 of Sceloporus tristichus. NCBI lineage: Eukaryota > Metazoa > Chordata > Lepidosauria > Squamata > Phrynosomatidae > Sceloporus > Sceloporus tristichus. Next base: position 77,704 of record JACSCI010000047.1, on the reverse strand, counting down.
GCCAGGAAACTGGGTCAGGGATGGGCTGAGGAGCATTTGGAGTCAAAAAGCATTTATCTCCATGGTTCCTTCCCACAAAATCCTAGAATTGACAGTTTAGGATAGGATATTTTGAATCCTTAGAAAGTGGAGAGAAATAGTGACTCACTAAACTACAAATTCCAAGATTTCACAGAAAGCTGCTATGACAAACTATGTGTGAAAGGCATCTAGGAGTCCTGGTAGACCACAACTTGAACCTGGGTCAACAGTCTGATGCAGCAGCTAAAAAGGCCAATGTGATTCTAGGCTACATAAATATGGGTATAGTGTTATGGCAGGGGGATGGACTGGATGGCCTTTCTAGTTTCTTCCAACTCTTTGATTCTGTGTTATAGATTAAGGGAAGTAATAGTACAACTCTATTCTACTTTGGTCAGACCCTCACTTGGAATACTGTGTCCATTTCTGGTCACCACAATTCAAAAAGGATGTTGAGAAGCTGGAGTTTATCCAAAGGAAAGCAATAAAAATGGTGAAGGGTTTGGAAACCATCAAGCCCTATGAGGAGTGGTTTAGGGATCTGGGAATGTTTAGCCTGGAGAAGAGAAAGTTAAGAGTGGATAGCCCTGTTCAAATATTTGAAGAGATACTGAGGATGGAGCAAGCTTGCTTTCTGCTGCTCTAGAGCAAAGGACATAGAAAAATGGAAGCAAGCCACAGGAAAAGAGGTTCCACCAAAACATTAGGAGAAACTTCCTGACAGTAAGAGCTATTCAACAGTGGAATATACTCCCTCAGAGCATGGTGGCATCTCATTATTATTGTTGTTGTTGTTATTATTATTATTATTATTAATTTCTAAAGTGCTCCTTCTTTGAAGGTCTTTGAAGGTCTTTAAACAAAGGCTAGGTGGCCATCTACTGGTGATGCTTTCAATGTGTATTCCTGCATGGCAAGGGGTTGAACTAGATGGTCCTTGTTATCTATTTAAAGTCTTTGATTCTATCATTCTAAAGTGGAATCATAGTGCCATGATAATGTAGAATGAAAGGGCCCTCAGTCTTCATAGTAAGGGCAATTAATTTAGCTTCCTTACCCAGAGGCCACATTCTCGTAATTCTCCATCATCACATCCTTTATTATTATTATTAATTATTAACCTTTATTTATAAAGCGCTGTAAGTTTACACAGCGCTGTACATCAATTTTTTAGTCAGACGGTTCCCTGCCCTCAGGCTTACAATCTAAAAGACACGACACAAAAGGAGAAGGGAGTGGTGGTGGGGAATAGGATCAGGTCCAGCAGATCTTTTCCACCTCCGAGGCCTGGACCAAGGCAGATGGACTGGAGGAAGGGCTTGGCTTCTTGATGGATGGTTAGAAGGAGGCTTCCTGGGTCAGAGAGGGGCTCACCTCTGGGAATGCTTCTCTAAACAATATAGTCTTTAATTCAGTTTTGAAACTGGGCAGAGAAGTGATGAGGTGTGCATGTGGGGGAAGAAGGTTCCAGGAGTAAGGGGCAGCAAGCGAGAAGGGACGAATTCGGGAGGGGGCAGTGGTAGTCCTACATTGTGACAGGAGACCCTGACTACCAGAGCGGAGGGTGCGAATAGGAATGTAAGGAGAAAGAAGGTCAGATAAGTAAGGAGGGGCCAACCCATGGAGGGCTTTGAAAGTCAGTAACAAAAGCTTGTACCGGATGCGAAAGGGGAAGGGGAGCCAATGAAGGGAGGATAAAAGAGGAGAAACATGGTCAAAGCGGCGAGCGGATGTGACAATACGGGCAGCTGAATACTGGACAGATATTAAAGGATGGAGGTGTGAAAGAGGAAGCCCTGTTAGAAGGAGGTTACAATAATCTAGTCGCGAAACCACTAGGGCATGGACTAGAGTCTTGGCAGTAGAGATTGAGAGGAATGGACGGATCTTGGCAATGTTGTGGAGAAAGAAGCTACAGGTCTTTGCGGTGGCCTGGATCTGGGGAATAAATGACAGAGAAGAGTCAAAAATGAAGCCAAGACTGCGGGCTTGATGAACCGGTTGAATAGAAGTGTCGTCGACAGAAACAGAAAAGGAATAATGAAGGGTGGGTTTAGGTGGAAAGACGAGAAGCTCAGTCTTAGACATGTTGAGCTTCAAGCGCCGAAGCCGCATCCACTGAGAGATAGCAGTCAGACAAGAAGAAACTTGCTGTTCAAGCCCCGTCGAAAGGTCATCCTTGTACATTAGTCTCTACTTCTTCGTCAGCAGTTTCCATTCATCCTCAGTGAAATATACTGCCACATCTGCAAAGGTCACCTGCAATAGAAAATAGCCCTCATCCAGAGAATGACTAATAAAAGGGGAGGGAGAAGCACATGATGCATCCCAAAAATTATTTGATCACCTCAGAATTTAGTCCAGTAAATAACCTTTACATTCTGTTAGCAAGAAAAAAGCTACTGCCTTCGAGGTCCAGTTTGTCTCGAATTCTTTCAATGTAATATACAATATAATTTAGGTCATGGCTGGGATATTAATGATAGATTAGAATACTGACTATCCCGACACGTATAGTACATTTAGCCTGCAAAGATTATAGTGCATTTAGCCATTTGTTGCCAAATTTCAGAGGCAAATGTCATTTCTAAAAAGCAGTTCTGGGGAGCACTGTGGGCTTGAGGGCCATGGGGCCACCCCCAATTTAGATCCAGAGACATTCTCCCATATCCCCCAACATTTCACAGATGGAAAAAAACAAGACATATGTGGACAAGCAACAGCAGAAAGTGGTGAAGATGGACAAAGTTGTTTATGAAGAAGATCACACAAGTGGGAAAGGGCACAACAGTTTGTTTTTGCCTCAGACTCCTAGCAAGGGCAAGTTTCTGCCCCCTTCTTTCTTCTCCAACCCCCACTTTTGAGTTGATGGGCTGCAAGCTCCTTGGCAATCATTATGCAGAAATTGAAATGAGCTGAAGAAATGGGAAAGTGGGAGGAGAAGAGAGAAACCAGGACATTATAAAAGCCCTCGAAATATTGGGATGACAGAGGATTAACCAGGACTGTCTCTGCCAAACTCAGACAGTACTTTATTTGCTTCCTTTCTTAAACTGGCCCAGCAGTGACCCAGATGAAGCTAATAGAATAATGACTCACCAAAGAGTTGTTGTACCTCGGCAGCCTCTTTCTCTTTGAGCCCAACTCCCTCCGGTTGGCCTCTGTGTTGGCCATCAGGTGGGCAGGGGTCCTGGTGGTCCTGCACTTGGGTCACTTCCAGAAAGATAGGCCCCAAAGCCGTGTACAAGGAGGCCGAGATGAAGGTCCTGAGAAAAGGGCCCAGGGTTAGGATTGGCTTGGCAAGAAACCTTGCAGCACTCAAAGACACAAAGAACAGCATCCTGCTGGTGACACACGCAGGTGACATATGCCTCCGTTGGGCCAGTGCAAGGTGGGCATTTGCTTCTTAGCCCGATTCCCATGGAAGAACACTGGAGCATAGAGGTTTCTGCTGGGTTAGGCTTTCTGGCCTAGTACCCTCCCATTCTCCCATTGGCCAAAGCAGTTGCCCTCCATCCCCCAGGGAGTTCCCCGGTCAAGCAGGGCAGGAAATGAGCTCTCTCTTCTCTGGTTGCCCCCCTTCCATGGGATCCAGCCCTCCTCCCAGGATCAGGGGGGGGCACCAGAGGACTGAGCTGATGGAAAGGGAACAACCAATTCCCATGGCAGCCTTCTGCATGCAGAGAAGTCACAGTTCTCAAAGTGTCTCTGCCCATGTGGAGAGTGCCTATTTTCCACTGTTGCCTGGCCCTCTTGGCTTGGGAATGTCCTGTTCTAGCCACAAGTAGGACTAAATCTTAGCCTGTATTCAATCCTATACTTAGTCCTGATCAGAGCAGAATCACTTAGTCTCTTGAATTTATCTATAGATTGACTCACCAGTCAATTATTTGTTGAGTAGGTCTACACTAAGTTTAACCAACAGGATTCAGGCCTCCTCAGACTTTAAATTCCGATAAGTTGCAATAGAATGTAGAAAATATATATACATAATTATGCATTGTATAAAATTCATTGTATGTACTTTAGTTTCAATAAAAATTATTTTTAAAAAAGACTTTAAAGGCAGGAATGTTAATTTTTCCATGCTGCGTCATCATCACTGATGAGAATTTGATTTCTCTTTCATGCAGAGGAAGAGGAGGAGGAGGACCACCTTCTTTATGGAAAGATTAAAGAGCAGATCATTAAACAGAGAGTCTGTGAACATATAGAAAGCAATGCCATAATCACAAAACGTCAATATGTGTTTCAGAGAAAGAAGTCATGCCTGACAAATCTAATCTCGGTAGATGAAGGGAATGCTATGGATATAGTATATCTTGATTTCAGTAAGGTTCCCCATGTCATTCTTGCAAAGAAGCGATTTTGGGCTGCATCAATAGACGTATAATGTCTAGATCAAGGGAAGTAATAGATCTATTGTCAAAATCACAATTTCTTTACTTTTCCTTGTATATTTTTTTAAAAGATGCACACTGCTGAATATGTTGCACTTATATAACAAAAATCTATAAATGTATAGGTTTATGAGTGAAGATTGCAGCCTGGATTATGCTCATTTTTTGGAAGTGAAGACCTATGTAAATTCATTTTATAATCCAAGAGAAAAAAATATCTCACAAAGCTCTAGTAAACAACATGTACACACAGTCCCCACACAAAGGACTCACTGGTGCACTGTATGTCTGGGTATGGAAATCTCACTTCCAACTTCTGGGAAGACAATGCTACCAGACACTCAATTTGGGGCTTTATGCCTGCAAAGCATGGGCTCACTCTCTCAGCTGCAGCCCTTCCACACAATCCTGGACGGAAGCATTTAAACAAAGCTCCTCTTTCAGTCCAGGAATAAAGGCCTACCTTCAATACAAAGACCCTGATTCCTGAAGCCCCAGAAAGGCTTCTTCCGCAGTCCTTTATGGCCGGAGCTTCCCCGGGTCAGAGGCCGTCTCCTCAGCCATAGAGAAGGGTTGCTCTGAGTGCGAAGGAGGAGGAGGTCCAAGGGCTGAGGGAGGGAAGGCAATGGGGAAAAGGTTAGTGCCAATGGCTATGGAGGGCAGAAGGTGACAATGCCTAGGAAACTCCCCTGAGTCCCAGCCGTAGGAATGAGTGGCAGGAGTGAGTCCAGGGGGCTGAGGGGGTCTCCTTTCCCAAAGGGGGAGGCAAGGACCGGTGGGACCCTCCCCAGCTAGGGCCCAAAGGGAGAGTCTCTTTCCCACTTCTCTCTCCCCCAGCCCCCAAAGTCCAGCCTCCCCACTGGCCCTGAGTCCCTACCTCCCCTTCTTCAGAGCCTCACAGGCCCCTTCCTTCCTTCCTTCCTTCCTTTCCCCCAAAATGGAGGGTCAGAGGCACAAAGGGACACACAGTCCTCTTTTTGGCCCAAGGAGCCTGGCCTCCTTCTCGCTCTGGAGTCTCAGAAAGAGGAAGAGGAACCACTATTTTGTTGGGGCGTGTGGAAAGACGCGCTGTGTCCACCACAACCACCTGCAGTGTTGAACCACGTCGACAGGACACCAGGAAGAAGGAATCTGTGGAGATCTCTGCAAACATATTCTGGTGAAGAAGGAAATATTCCTTCACCACTGCAAATGGCCTTGAGCTCCAAGCTTGAGAAATAACTACAGAACAAGCCTTCACTCTTCACAAGGACTTTATCCTTCGTTTGCAATATTTACAAAATATATATACACAGTGTATTGGACAACCGTCTCTAATACACACTATTTACACCAACCAACAATAATAACACAACCTGTGACACAGCCACAGTAACACCATCCACAGAGAGGCAGTTGCTCTCACACACCAACTGTCTCACTCTGTCTCTCAGTGACAGTTAGGAAGGACAGTTGACAGTTGCATCAACATTCCGATGATGCACTGTTCGAATGCTGACACATATAACTGCCACTACAGCTGTATATAACTTGCACAACAGCTCCACCTAGTGGCCACATCCATGTCATTTACTGAGATGTTCAACTGAGGCTTCAGAGAATGTTCTGGAACATTATTCCCCACAGTCACAAGCAGCACAAAATGGCCTCTGGAACACAAAATGGCTGACAGAAGCGAAAAAGGCCACCGGGACACAAAATGGCTCCCTCTGCCTCAGTGCTTGGCAGTTGGCAGTTTGAGGCCTTCAGGGAACCCAAAAAGGAGGATGAAAGGGCCTCAAAGTCGGAAGGGACCCCAAACAGGATTTCCAAACTTAACAACACCTAAACATTTTCCTGATGCTATTGAAAGGAGGAACCTGATCCCCTCCTTAATTACAATCAATAGTGAAAGATATTAATATCAAGAGTGCCCATCGTCCACAACCCAGCTCAGGTCTTGATCACTCAGGGAGGCCAGTCCAGCTGCAAGTGGCCCTCCATCCGTTGTCTGTCCATCCTCCTTTCCTTCTGCATTCCTCTTCTTTTCCCCAGCATCAGCCCCTTTCCCAAGAAGGCTGCATCCGCACTATAGAAATAAGGCCCTTTGACACCGCTTTAACCACTCAGTGCTATGGAATCCTGGGATTTTACCTTTAGACACTTAGCCTTCTCTGCCAGAGAGCTCTCATGCCACAACAAACTACAAATCCCAGGATTCCATAGGATGGAAACAGGAGAGTTAAAGCGGTTTCGAACTGGATTATATATGTAGTGCAGATACAGCCTAAGTCAGCTGTAAAAGCATCCAAGTCGAATTTTATCCCGTTAATATGGTTTTGCTTTTTTAAAATATATGCAGTTTGCTTTTCTGTCTAATCCTTATTCTTCTTCTTGTTGTTTGTTTATATGTTTGTTTGTTTCATTCTTGGTAATATGAGTTATTCTGGTCTGTCTCCTTCCTTCTTGTCTGCAAATTTATTAATAAGGAAACTGGGGAGACTTTTAAAACTTCCCAAAGGAGCCACTTTTGGCCTTGTTTGGGGGCCTAGCCTCCTCTTAGAAGCCAAAGCCCAATGTTTGTGAAGAAGAAGAATAAGGCTTGTATTAAAAGCATCCTCCCATTTCTGGTCCCTTTTAAAACCCATCTTCCCCAGAAGGAGCAGAGCTTTGTAGTAAGAAAACCCTGTCAGGAAAGAGACACAAAAGACACACAAAGGGACACACTTCCTTCCTTTTGGCCCAAGGATCCTGGCCTCCTTCTGCCTCTGGAGCCTCAGGAGAGAAAGAGAAGCCTCTGTTCAACTGAGGCCTCAGAGAAGGTTCTGGAGTATTATTCCCCACAGTCACAAGCAGCACAAAATGGCCGCCAGAACACAAAATGGCCACCTCCACCTCAGCACTTGGCAGTTGGAGGCCTCAGCATAGCAATGAAGCCTACCACTTCCAGGCCTTGTCCCTTTTTTCCCTCTCCACTCACTCCTTCCTTCCTTCCTTCCTTCCTTCCTTCCTTCCTTCTCTCTGTCTGTCTGTCTGTCTGTCTCTCTCTACTCCTTTCTCACTCTCTGCTCCTCGCTCTCTCTTCCGCACACAGAGCTAAATAGAGAGGCAGAAGCTCCTCCTCTTCTTCATTCTGGCCAATGGGGGCAGAGGAGCTGGAAGACCCCGCCCTCCGCCCCACCCTCACAGGCTCCTCCTGCAGTTAATATGGAAGAAGGCAGGAGGGACTGAGGGACCTTGGAGCCCCAGCCACACAGACACTGGCCAAAGGAGCACATTCCCAGAGCCTAAGACCCATGAAATGGCAGCCCTATGCAGGACAGAGCCCCCTCCTCTCTCTGGCCCTGTGGATGCTGGGAGATCCAGTCCAGGGAATTCACTGTGAATCCCATTGGAAAGATAAAAGGCTACTACTGCCTTTCAGATCCAGTTTGCCCCAAATCCTTTATGAGGCCAGAAACCCCTTTGTTAGGAAGCGAACACCGAATATCTCAGGAAGGCTCTATATCTCCCAAGACCCCCTCCCTCTAGGACCTCCTTCCTCTCTTCCCTTCAGTCTCTCTCTCTCTCCCCTGAAGGCTTCAACGGTCAACTGCCAAGCGCTCAGGCAGAGGCAGCCATTTTGTGTTCTGGTAGCCATTTTGTGCTGCTTGTGGGGAAGCAATGACTGTGGGGAATAATGTTCCAGAACCTTCTCTGAGGCCTCAGTTGAAGATAGGCCTCTCTTTCTCTCCTGAGGCTCCAGAGTCAGAAGGAGGCCAGGCTCCTTGGGCCAAAAGGAAGGAAGTGTGTCTCTTTGTGTGTCTTTTGTGTCTCTTTTCTGAGAGGGTTTTCTTATTACACAGCTCTGCTCCTTCTGGGAATATGGGTCTTAAAGGGGGTCAGAAATGAGAAGGATAGTTTTCATACAAGCCTTATTCTTCTTCTTCTTTACAAACATTGGGCTTTGGCTTCTAAGAGGAGGCTAGTCCCCCAAACAAGGCCAAAAGTACCTCCTTTGGGAGTTTTTAAAAGTCTCCTCAGTTTTCTCATTAAGAGATTTTTATGGATGAAGGAAGTTGACAAACCAGACCATCCCATATTACCAAGAATGAAAGAAACAAATATAGAATCAAACAACAAAAAATAAGGATTAGACAGAAAAACAAAGTGCTTATTTTTTGAAAAGTGAAACCATTCTTAAGAGGGTAAAACCAGACTTGGGTGCTTGTACCCTTTTACAACCAACTCAGGCTTTATCTGCACTGCACATAACTGACCCCCATTGCATCCCAGTCTGCCAAATTCCCATTTGCTTCACTACAAAAAGGAAGGGCTGGACATTGACCTTCCCAAGGTCTCTTTTCCTCCAGTTTCTTCCTCTAAGGAGGAACTGAGGGTAGTTTCTCCTCTCTTTCTTTTTTGGAAGCCATCTTGGTTCTTTGCACACCTGCAGAAAGTGCAAATGGAGGTGTTTTACATGTGCCTTACACACTTATGCACTCTTCCATGGACCACCAAAAATAGAATTCAATGG
>JACSCI010000047.1:46635-57232 GCA_016801065.1 Sceloporus tristichus | reverse complement strand
GCGATCCCAAACTGGATTATTTCTGCAGTGTCTTTTGGACCTCTGTTAGTCTTCCAGCTTTCATAAATACTGTATCTGTGGTTTTGAAGGGAAGACAATCATCATCATCATCATCATCATCATCATCATCATCATCATCATCATCATTTCTGCAGTGTGGTTTGAACCAGAGTTCACTGGGATCTAACTTCCAGAAAATGGGTTCAGGATTGCAGTCCTAGGGTTTGTCCCAGCCTTTATCATCCCAAAGAAGTCAATGGGAGGAGGACTGGAAGCACTCATGTCTCTCATTGATTTCAGTGGATCCATTAATCTATATTAAACCATATGGTACAGATAATTAAACAGGAATAATAAAAACAACCCCAAAACAACAATAGTAAATGCAAAATTTAATTGTCTATAGATCTATATTCTAACATTTTCTCCTGGTTTGTTGTTAACTTTTTAAAAATTTAATAAATTGTTATGATTATATTGTTGTGACTCCATTATAAACATTTTTCCCCATTTGAGTTCTATCCAGTCCACATCTAATAGCTGAAAATTATCTAATCTAGAAATGGTACAATATATAATAATTTTCCTAAACACAAGTTGAGAGGTTTGTGTATCAAAGAGAAACTTTTCAATGGGTCTCTTTAAAGCATGGCTAAGGGGGGAAATATCAAACCAGGAGCAATGGAAATGAAAATGCTGATTCCTTTTTCTTCCTGTCTTAGAGTAAGGAAATACCTTCCGTTTCTGAACCCTGAATCCTTTCAGGACACCTTTTGTTGGTCCACGAAATGCTTTGGATGGAGGGAGCGGTGAATGCCTCAAAACGCCTAAAGGAGGAAGAGAGAAAACCTTTAATGCTCTGTAATACATGTTCTCAGTTAACGTAGGTTTAAAAGTTGTTTAAAAATGTGTCTTGAATACAGATATTATATAAAATATAATTCATGCATGTAGCTCTCTCTCTCTTCATACAGAGACATGGATAGATAGATAGATAGATAGATAGATGATAGATAGATAGATAGAGCCCCCCCCCCAATGTATACCAACTGGGCAGCTTTTTTTTCTTAAAAGTCAGAGATTTTGCCACAGCACCCAATGAACTTTGAAAATGAAGGCAAGACAAAAGGGGCAGAGAAGTGTTTTGTGGAACTGGAAGGGAAGCTTTTTTGTGAGGTTTTTAAGGCTGTGCTTCTTTGGCGCAGGAAGGGCAGCCCCAAGGCCTCCCAGAAAACCTTCCTTTCGGACGGGGCCTGTCCCTCTGAGGAAACCCTCCCTATGGCAATGTTTCTTCCATAGAAGCGCATTGGGAGCCCAGCCACAATCCCACAACCCCCATTTGGACAATATTGGAATATTTTGGGATTCCAGATCAGGGAGATGGGACCTGTTCCTCTTCCTGAAACTGCAACCCCCTGAATTCCCTCAAATGGAGCCATGGCAACCAAAGGGGTATTGATCTGAGAGAGCCCTGCAGCATGGATCTGCTCAAATCCCAAATATTGCCCTCTCAGCAAAGCCTGGAGAAATTAACCTTTAAGGACCAGAACGCCTCAAAGGCTGACTTTTCCAATCTCTCCTGAGAGACCCCCCTGGCCCCAGAGTAGCCCCAAAAGAAGGGGTCCCATTGAATGGGGAGGGGGAATGTCTTTCTGAGTCTGTGGGTCCAAAGGAAGAGTAAGAGGACTGCGTTCCAGGACCCTCTTCCTGACCTCACAAGGCAGCTCTTACCATCTGCCCAAAACTGCTCTTGAACATGCAAAGATCAGGCAAGGAATGGCTTTGCTCTTTGCAAAAAAGATGGGAAAACAATGGGCCCTTGGTGTCTGCTGGGATTTGGTTTGGATAGCAAAACACGTGGGTGCTCAAGTCCCATTATATAAAATGGATGACCCTGGGCAAGTCACACTCTCTCAGCCTCAGAGGAAGACTAATTGCCAGGTGGAAGCCACACAACACACACACACACACACACACACACACACACACACAAACACATCTACATGATAGAAATGCCATTTGTTCTGGGCCATGAAACCCACTATGGGGAAACCTTTGTCAGCAGACACTCTCTTAGCCTCAGAGGAAGACAAAGGGCAAAGTGGAAGGCAAACCTGAAGGCAAGGAAAACCTGGGAACAGGGTCACTAAACATGAGTTAAAGGCACGCAGCACACCCCCAACCTGCAAGGCACACTCTCTCAGCCTCAGAGGATGGCAATAGCAATCCCTCCTCTGACAAAACTGACCAAGAAACTCTTGTGGCAGCATTGCCTTACGGTATCCAGAAAGGAATTGAAGGCACAAAACACTTTTCCCCCAAAGTCTGGGAGGAGGAGGAAGAGGAGGAAGGCTTAAAGGTTTGGAGCGGCAGAAGAGAAGGTCCTCTGGGTAACTGCAGAGAGCCTCGTTTTTGCTGGCTGCAGTAAGTTTTTACTAGAGGACCTCAATGTGTGGGACAGAATATATGGGAGAAGGAGATCCCATAAGTAAGCTGGACCCAAGCCATGAAGGGCTTTAAAGGTTATAACCAAGAACTCGTATTGTCCCCGGAAATAAATGAGCAGCCATTATAGGTGTGATATGGGCACCTCTAGATATTCCAGTGACCACTCTGGCTGCCATATTTTGGATTAGTTGAAGTGTCCAAACTAAGTGCAAGGGTATCCCTATGTAGAGCTCATTGCAGAAGTCAAGACATGAGGTTACCAGCGCATGCATCATAGTTTTCATATCCTCAGGTTCCAGGAAGAGGCGCAGTTGGCGTATCAACCAAAGCTGATAACAGACACTTCTTGCTTTTGCATCTATCTGAGCTGACATCTGGAGACACAGATTCAGGAGCACCCCCAAATACAGTCCTTTAGGGGAAGTGCAACCGCTTCCAGGACCAGTTGGCAAACCTCCATACCTGGATTAGGACCTCCAATAATAAACACCTCCGTTTTATCTGGATTCAGTTTCAGTCTGTTTTTCCTCATCCAGCCCATTACTGCCCCAAGACATTCACTCAGATGCCTTCCTTAGTTGACGCTGAGATATCTCTGGGTGTCATGAAGATACTGATAGCACCCTCCCCATGCCTCTGGATGATCTCTCGCAGCGGTTTCATGTAGATGTTAAACCCTACCTCGTGCTGTTGGAGAGGATGCACTAATAGAGGTATCTTCCTGCACAGATTCAAATTGATCCAGTATGATCTCATTCACAGAGTCACTGGACACCTGACCTATGGCCTCTGCAATAATGCTGGCATCCAAGTCAGCTCTTACCATTTAAAGCAGGGGTCCTCAAACTCCGGCCTCCAGATGTTTTGGACTTCAGCTCCCAGAATCTTAGATCATTGGCCAAACTGTCAGGGAGGGCATTATGAGGTAGGGAGGAAATTTGCATGTGGATGGTGATTGGCTGAGGGACAAAGAGGAGGGAGGAGCCTTTGTGGGGCTCTGGAAGTCTATTCAGATTGGCTGTAGACTGCTGAGGTAGGAAGGAAATTTGCATGTGGATGGTGATTGGCTGAGGCTTCTGGGAGATGAAGTCCAAAAAACCTGGAGTTTGAGGACCCCTGATTTAAAGCATCACAGTGAGCTATGATAGCTCTTACAATGGGTCCTGGGGGGTGGGAACATCAGTCTGGTCCAAGATACCCCCACCTCACTTCAATAGTCCCATTATGCTTCTCTTCCCTTGGCCCTTTCACTCCTTCCTTCCTTCCTTCCTTCCTTCCTTCCTTCCTTTCCCCTCCAGCCAGGCAGAGAGCTGAGCCAAGCCAGAAGCAACCCTTTCTCTCTCCCAATTCCTCCAGGGGCCAAGGAAGGCAGCAGAGGCAAGGCAGCAGTGAGAGGGGCATGGCCAGGACTTTGGATCCCCCTGAGGCCAGAGGACGCCAGCCAGGAGACAGCTTTCTCCCTTAACATTCCTGGCTCCCAGTGGCAGGGACGCAGTGGTGAATGGTGGGTGAGGCTGTGGGTGCCACTTTAAAGGGTCCCTTCAGTCTGCCCTGGGAACAACCCTCACCCGTCCGAGGACAGACGATGCCAACTGGCTGGTACCTTTTTTCTTGTGTAGGTTTATTTCATATGTACTTGTGAGAGGTTTGAAGTTTATAAATATGAAATAGCTATGTTCATGTTATCAATTTGTATGAAGAAACAGGGACAAAGCTTGCCACAGATAAGCTCTGCTTAAACAATTGAAGCTACACCTTGCTCTTTCCCGTAAGCGAGCCTGACCGCAGAACTATTTCATTAATTTAGCTTCCTTCGCAAGGCAATGGCTGAAGAAACTCCTTGCTAGTAACTTCAAGCCTAACTCATGAACTTTTGAACCTTGCACCCTTATTAGGTAGTGGGCTGTTCTTGCTTTTTGTAATTGGCTTATGCTAGGATATAGAGAAGTAGGAAAATGTATAAGAATGTGAAAGATACAAAGCAGGGCGCGGCAGTTTTGGATTCACCTTCTTGGTGAGCTGCCAGCCCCGATCGGTAAAATAAACCTGTGTCTTACTCTGGACCACATCTCGAACTCTGATTCTCCTTTGTTGCTGGGCACTCCAAGAACCTTCTCGGAAGGGAAAAACTTTGCTCATATTTCCCTTACATAATTCTGGTGCTTGGTTGGCCGGGAACCGAGTGTCCTTGCCTGGAGATTTGGAGGAAGGCATTAGCCTCACTGGCTCGACACATCTTTGGCGGACGACGGTGAATGCTGTGCGACGAGGAGGGGCCCCATCTGTGAGTGACCGTTGGCAGTGCTCCCGCCGTCCTACAAAGTTGTCCCGACGCCGAGTGTCGACCTCTTAAGTGGCCAGAGTAACCACAAGACCAAAGGACCAGTGCACTGGAGGAGGAGGCAAGTATAATTGTAAAAGGGTCAATGTGGGAGGTTTTTGTGTGAAGTGTGAATGATTCTATAAGGCTGCCAAGGTTCCCATCTTGCTTGTCGTATGTGCATCCGAAGGCATGGGCTGGCAGTCAGAGAGTTCAAGTACAGTGGTACCTCGGGTTACGAAATTAATTCGTTCCGCCGCCGCTTTCGTAACCCGAAAAGCCTTCGCAAGCCGAAAACCCATAGGCGCTAATGGGGAAAAGCCGCGATTTCGTGTGAAATAGCGCCGAAAAGCACCAAAATTTTTTTCGTAACCCGAAAAAACGTTCGTAAGCCGGAACAGTTTTTTTGAATGGATTTTTTTCGTAACCCGGAAATTTCGTAAGGCGGCGCTTCGTATCCCGGGGTACCACTGTAGTCACTTTCCCCTTTTTCCCTCAAGTGGCTACGAATCCCTGTGAACCCTGTGTGTATGTTGGATTTGTATTGGGGAGGAAAAGTTATTAAATAAGGAAGTCTAGACAATTATAGGAAAAATCCTAAGGTAAACAGCTGTTATAAGTCGGGACTGGTGAGGGTGCCCCAAGAACCAGTTTTCCGCAATGGGTTCAAGCCAGTCCAAGGGACAGACTCCCCTGGATTGCATGTTAGGGAATTGGAAAGAGTTTAAGAAATATATAGGACATGGAGACAGGCTAGTGAGGATGGGTGCCCCCACCCAAGACCTAGTCTGCAATAAGACAGACTAAATTTAGTTTGTACTGGAAGGATAAAGTTCAAAAGGCAAGACGCCACAGGACTAAAAAAACAAACAAATAAAACAAAACAAATAAAAAAAACTGTTCAAAAAGACCAGTGATAGACTGTAAGGGTTAATGGAAAATCAAAAACTGGAGGCAAGATGTCTTTGGATTCTATGTTAGTAAACTTTGGAGAAAAACATATTTCGGCAGGCACCGAAAAGCAGGGAAGTTGAAACAAACAAGAAAACCTTTTGTATGTTAGAGTGGCCACTTTTCCCTTTAGATTTCCCCTGGCCAGTTATTGTGTCTTTGGACGTAGAATTTAAAAAGAAAGTGTTAGCCTTTACAACAAAATACCATCCAGATCAATATTACTACACTAATGTTGTAAAAGAAACAGGACTCTATGTATTCCTGCATGGCAGAAGAAGGTGATGGACTGGATGGCCCTTGGGATTCCCTTCTATCTCTAGGACTCTATGTTTTCCTGCATGGCAGAAGAAGGGGCTGGACTGGATGGCCCTTGGGGTTCCCTTCTATCTCTAGGACTCTATGTTTTCCTGCATGGCAGAAGAAGGGGCTGGACTGGATGGCCCTTGGGGTTCCCTTCCATCTACTGGACCCTATGTATTCCTTCATGGCAGAGGAATGGATGACCCTTGGGGATGCCCTTCACCTCTCGGACTGTCATGTATTCCTGCCTGGCAGAACAAGAGGCTGCCATGCAGGAATACATAGACTCCTAGAGATGGAAGAGACTCCCAAGGGCCATCCAGTCCAACCCCTCCTTCTGCCATGCAGGAAAACATAGAGTCCTAGAGATGGAAGAGACCCCCAAGGGCCATCCAGTCCAGCCCCTTCTTCTGCCATGCAGGAAAACATAGAGTCCTAGAGATGGAAGAGACTCCCAAGGGCCATCCAGTCCAGCGCCCTCTTCTGCCATGCAGGAATACATAGAGTCCTAGAGATGGAAGGGACCCCCAAGGGCCATCCAGTCAAGCCCCTTCTTCTGCCATACAGAAATGCATAGAGTCCTAGAGATGAAAGGGACCCCCAAGGGCCATCCAGTCCAGCCCCTTTTTCTGCCATGCAGAAATACATAGGATCACAGAGATGGAAGGGAACCCCAAGGGCCATCCAGTCAAGCCCCTGCTTCTGCCATGCAGAAATACATAGAGTCCTAGAGATGGAAGAGACCCCCAAGGGCCATTCAGTCAAGCCCCTTCTTCTGCCATGCAGGAATACATAGTCCTAGAGATGAAAGGGACCCCCAAGGGCTATCCAGTCCAGCCCCTTCTTCTGCCATGCAGAAATGCATAGAGTCCTATACATGGAAGGGACTCCCAAGGGCCATTCAGTCCAGCCCCTTCTTCTGCCATGCAGGAATACATAGAGTCCTAGAGATGAAAGGGACCCCCAAGGGCCATCCAATCCAGCTCCTTTTTCTGCCATGCAGAAATGCATAGAGTCCTAGACATGGAAGGGGCCCCCAAGGGCCATCCAGTGAAGCCCCTTCTTCTGACTTGAAGGAATACATAGGGTACTAGAGAGGAAAGGGACCCTAAGGGCCATCCAGTCCATCCCCTTTTTCTGCCATGCAGGAATACATAGAGATGGAAGGGACCCCAAAGGGCCTTCCAGTCTAACCCCTTGTCTGCTATGAAGGGATAAATAGGGTCCTAGAGAGGGAAGGAAACCCTAAGGACCATCCAGTCCAGCCCCTTCTCTGCCAAGAAGTAATACATAGAGTCATCTTTTAGGCCAAGGGCCAAGACCACTGTCCCTCCTCTTCTTTCCCCTCAAGCTGCCCAAGGTGGTCTCTGGGTCTTCTGGGCACACTGACCATTCCCCCTCCTGCCTTTGGATTTTGGCCAACAAGTGCCACTTTGCAGCTCAAGAGATGGCCTTCCAGTTTACAATGTCCATCCGCAGAGGACTGGCTCCCCAAGTGGCCTTTCAGGTGGTCTTTCATCTGGTCAGCCTCATGGCTCCTTAGAATCATAGAATCATAGAATCGTAGAGTTGGAAGAGACCACTAGGGCCATCCAGTCCAACCCCCTGCCATGCAGGAAATCCAATTCAAAGCATCTCTGACAGATGGCCATCCAGCCTCTGTTTAAAGACCTCCAAGGAAGGAGACTCGATCACCCTCCGAGGGAGTGCATTCCACTGTCGAACAGCCCTTACTGTCAGGAAGTTCCTCCTAATGTTCAGATGGAATCTCTTTTCCTGTAGCTTGCATCCATTGTTCCGGGTCCTGTTCTCTGGAGCAGCAGAAAACAAGCTTGCTCCCTCTTCAATATGACATCCTTTCAAATATTTAAACAGGGCTGTCATATCACCTCTTAACCTTCTTTTCTCCAGCTCCCTAAGTCGTTCCGCATAGGGCATGGTTTCCAGACCCTTCACCATTTTTGTCGCCCTCCTTTGGACACGCTCCAGTTTCTCAATGTCCTTTCTGAATTGTGGTGCCCAGAACTGGACACAATATTCTAGGTGGGGCCTGACCAGAGCAGAATAGAGTGGCACTATTACTTCTCTTGATCTAGACACTATACTTCTATTAATGCAGCCTAAAATAGTATTGGCCTTTGTAGCTGCTGCATCACACTGTTCACTCATGTTCAACTTGTGGCTCTTGAACCCTGGGTTGAGGCCAGTGGCAACAGAGCCCCCCATATGGACCGCCATGGCCCCAGAGAAGTCTGACCACAACAAGCGGGCAGTGAAGGGGACCCCCAACATGATGATGAGCAGAGAGACCTTCCAGAGATCCAGGTGCAAATGTCAAGGTCTGGCTCATGTGTTGGTGGATGGCAAGCTCCAGGAAAAGAGAGTCCCTCTAAAACCTTAGGAGGCACCTCCTGAGAGTAAGGTCTGTTCCACAGTGGAAGACATTGCCTTGGAGTGGAATGGAGTCTCCTTCTTTGGAGGCTGCCTTTAAGGGGAGGCTGGATGGCCCTCTGTCAATGGGGCTGCCTTGATGGAGAGTTCCTGCATGGCAGGAGAAGAAGAAGGGCTTTGGACCGGATCAGGGCCCTTCTGGGGGTCTCTTCCGACTCTATGAGTCTATGATGCTAGACTAAAGTGTATACAGTACAGAGGCCGACTTCGTGTATGTGTTTACATTCATAGATACATATAGACTCAATGGTATAAAGGACTGTATAGGGGCAGACTTTGTGTCTCTTGGGGGTGTGTGTGTCTATCTATCTATCTATCTATCTATCTATCTATCTATCTATCTATACATATATATGTACTTTTATAAACCTAAATGTAGACACAGATCTCTCTCTCTCTCTCTAATCTGGCTTTTGAGCCCATTTTCTAGGCGGGGCTTTTGCGGGCGCCTCTCTATGGTTGGCCGCCATTTTGGGGCCGGGCGGAAGTGGGACCTCCTTCGGGCTCTGGCTCCGCCCCTTTGCTCCTCCTTGGCGCCAGTGGGAAGGAGGGGGCTCTGCTTCCGGTGCTCCAAGGAGGAGGAAGGTGAGCGAGGGGCCCTTTTGGGGGATGATGGGACAGGTGACCCCTCCGAGGGAAGGAGGGGGCTGAGCCTGGAGGATCAGGCTCAAGCTGGAGGTTGGTCGCTTTCGCCCTGGGCTTCCCTTCCCCTCTTTCCTTCTCTGGATGGGAGACAAAGGCAGGAAGGGAGGAAGGAAGGGAAGCTGGTCCCCAGAACCAGAACCAGAGGGACCTCGCCTTGAAAAGGGGCCTTTGGGGAGAGGAAGGGAGGGCCATGGCTCTAAAGAGTGGTCCCTCCCTTCCTTCCCTCCTCTCTCTTCTGAACCTTTGGGGGATGATGGGACATGCGACCCTTCCCAGAAAGAGACCTTGGACATTCGGAGGGGGCTGAATACGGACAGCGGACTATGAATGTCCCAAAGGAAGGAAGAGGCCTCCTCTCTGACTGCATCCCCCAGAATCCCCTGGTCAGAATGGCTCCAAAGAGGGGATTCTGGGTGTTGCCTTCATCCCTGAAGAGGAAGCATTGCTCTTCCACTCAGGACCCCTTCCTCTCTGACTGCATCCCCCAGAATCCCCGGAGCTTGGTGCAGGGACAGGAGGAAGTCTTGGGTGCTTCTAGGGGAGCCCCCTCCTCCGTGGGCAGATGCCCTTGGTCCCCTTTTGGCTATCCTTGGTCTATTGGGGTCAGGAAAGGAGTTGCTTGTCACCCAGTGGGTCAAGGGGGTCCTTTGGGGAGAGGAAACCCCTTCATCCCCAAATAGACCCAGATGCAGCTCAGATGGAGGGGGTCCCACTGGGGTCCATGGTCCAGGAGGAAGGAGTGGAATTCTTTTCCCAGCCCACTCTGAGGGTCCCATCTGGCCCCTGGGCCCCCTTCTTCTCTCTGGAGAGACTTTTGGGGGACCAGAGCATGACCTCACCCTTCCCTTCTTCCCTATAGGAACCCCCAAAGAGAGGAAGAAGGGCTGCATATTCAGACGTCAGAGAATGGCAAAGGAGACTCTTTCAAAGGAGCTCCAGAGGAAGATGGAGGAAGAGCAGTACCTGCAGAAAGGTAACTGACCCCCAAGAGAGAGGAAAAGAGAAGTACCCCCAAGACCCCTTCCTCTCTGCCCCATGTCCTTATCCCTCAAGCCCCTCTCAGTCCCAGGTTGGCCTTAGAGAAAAAGAACTGATCCCCAAGAGAGAAACAAATTAAGAGGGGGACCCCCAAGACCCCTTCCTCTCTGCCCCATGGCCTTCTCCCTTTGTCCCCTCTCAGTCACAGGTTTGCCTTACAGAAAGGGAAATGATCCCCAAGAGAGAAAGAGAGAGGGAGACCCCCAAGACCCCTTCCTCTCTGTCCCATGGCCTTCTCCCTTTGTCCCTTCTCAGTCCCAGGTTTGCCTTAGAGAAAGGGAAATGACCCCCAAGAGAGAAAGAGAGAGGGAGACCCCCAAGACCCCTTCCTCTCTGCCCCATGGCCTTCTCCCTCTAGCCCCTCTTTGTCCCAGGCTGGCCTTAGAGAAAGGGAACTTGACCCCAAGAGAGAGAGAAAGAAAGAGGTGGAACCCCAAGACT
>JACSCI010000047.1:30230-42954 GCA_016801065.1 Sceloporus tristichus | reverse complement strand
CAAGCTCTCCTCTGCTTCCCAAGGCCTCCTTCTCCATCCACTGCTGCACTTTGGAAGGGAGACATAGATTGCTCTTGGGAAAGTTACTTTTGGATGGACAGGGACTCCCAAAACCTCCCAGTCGGGCTCTAATATTAAGTATGTCAGATATCTGCAATGAACTGGGCCAGGTCTTACGCCAGGAGTGTGGATCCTGGGGCCCTCACTCTCTATCTCCATTAAGAAAAAGACTGATTCATCATAACTAGGGCCATGTTTCATACTCTTGGGATGGGAAGCCAGGAAAACAGAATGCTTCAAAGAATTCAAAGGTTTATTGGATGGAGATAGAAGTGCAAGATGCCTTAAAATCATATGTTTTGAATCAGATAGCATCAAAGGGGCTCTGATAGTCTTACAGGACAGAATCTGGATAGACTCTCCCTCCAAAACAAAAAGTATTTCACACTTCCACTTTCTCTCCTTTCTGGAAACGTTGATGTCTCAAGGGCTGGATCCTAAGCAAAACAAGAGATAAGGTTTGAACTGCTGTGCAATTCGGGGTCAAGGTTTGTACATGGTTTTTGATACAATTTAATATTTTCAAGGTGCAACTGTATATATGGTTTAAGTTTAAAAAATAGTTATAATTTTAATCCCTTTGCATTGTTTTGAATTAGTACTGTATTAAATTTGTTGTTAGCCACCCCGAGTCTCGATATTGGGAGAAAGGATGGATGTATATAAATAAACTAAATAAACTGGAGATCTTTTGAAGATCCATGGGTTTCTTGGTGTAAATAGCCCTCCACCAATAGAGACAGAGACTGAATGACTCTGTCCAGAATTGCTAGGGGTCATTTTTGGCACGTGGGTTGTGTCTCCATTGCCCAAACCTAGCACTTTGACACCATGAAACTTCCAGGACTCTGTCCAACAGAATCCTGGGATTTCATCTTTCAGGTACTTAGAATTATATAGCAACTCTCATGAATGACTGCACTGAGGCTCTCTACCAAGCATCCAGTTCTAAGCACCCCATTCCCAGGTTTCTGTAGGATGGATCCACAGCCGTTAACATGGCACCAATATGCATAGGACTTTGGTTGCCTAGTTTCTGGTGCCCCTCCATCTCTCTTATAGGGTTGTGAATTCACGTCCTGAGGTTTGTGAGCTAAAACCTAGGACCTGGGGCAGGGCCTCTAGCGATCTCATCCAGCCAAATGCATAAATTACAAACCAGTCGCTCACAGTTTGTCATTCAAATCTACTCAAGATACTTTCCTGTGTAGAAATGAAGAGAGAAAATTTTAAAGGTCTGTTCCCAGATCAAGGAGAAATGAGAGAATTATTCTTTCTCACTTGCTTGGAGAGACAGGACAAAAAGCGTGAAGTCGAAGGCTTTCATGGCCGGCTTCCATAGCTTTTTGTGGGTTTTTCGGGCTATATGGTAACATTCTAGAAGAGTTTCTTCTGACGTTCCTCTTCAGAGATTCCAGCCACAGATGCTGACAAAATGTCAGGAAGAAACTCTTCTAGAATATGGCCACATAGCCCAAAAAATCCACAAAAACCGAAGGATAAAAAGCATTTAATTAAGCCTCCTTCTTTCTTGCCAGATGGCGAATGCAGAGTATAGGAGTGAGCCCTTGTACCACCGCAACTGAGAGAAAGCAAGAAACTGAACCAATCCATAGACCCCTGCAATTTTTCTAGTTGAAGAAACCAATTAACCAAGCCTCACAAATTATAATAAGCTACTGCTCTCACATCCGATCTAGATGTTTGCACAGAGCCCTTTCCTCTTTCCTGGAATTGGGCTCCCTCCAAAATGGAGAAGAGGCAGCCTCATCTCCTGTCTGAAGATCATGCATGAACACTGGAAGCTCAATGCCAGGCCCTGATGTATCGTATCTTTACTGCCACGTGCAAAAAGGGCAAGGAAAAACACCTGTTACAGGAGAAGAAAGCAAATAAAATCTGATCCTTTCTGGTCTAGGTTGAGGTCCTGGGCAAAAGAAGGGAAACCAGGATTTGACTTGGGAGTGAGCGAATGTTGTGTGCCCTGCCCTGCATGCCTTGCCTGACCGGGGGCCTCCCTGGGGACCAAATCCATCACCTTCTCTTCCCCCTCAGTCAGCATTCTTACAAAGGAACCAAATTTAGGGGTCTCCCATTGGCATCTTGAGGACCCCACCTTTCCTTTCCTTTCCTTTCCTTTCCTTTCCTTTCCTTTCCTTTCCTGCCAAGGAAACCCAGAAGGAGCCCTTTTTCCTAAGCAGCCAATGACCAAACCCACCAGCCTTCTAGAACCCTATTCAGGCTCCAAGCCAACGACTAACAATGGTCCAAGTTCAGGGCTGCTTTAACTGTCTGGCTGAACGCTAGGGAATTCTGGGAACTGTAGTTTTGTGAGATATTTAGTCTTCTCTGTCAGACAACTCAGATGCCATAATAAACTAAAATTCCCAGGATTCCCGAGCACTGAACTAGGGCAGTTAAAGTGGTTTATTTCTGCAAACTGGATTATTTCTGCAATGTGTTTTTGACATCTGTTACTATTTGAGCGTCCACAAGGCTCTGTGGGTTTGAAGGGAAGATTCATCATCATCATCATCATCATCATCATCATCATCATCATTATCATCATCATAATTTCTGCAGTGTTTTTGAACCAGATCTGAGAGAGTCCTCCGGCCTGGATCTGGCCAAATCCCAAATATTGCCCTCTCAGCAAAGCCTGGAGATATTAACCTTTAAGGACCAGAACTCCTCAAAGGCTGACTTTCCCAATCTCTCCTGAGAGACCCTCCTGGACTTAGAGCAGCCTCAAAGAAAGGGGTCCCATTGAATGGAGGGAGGCATGTCTTTCTGAGTCTGTGGGTCCAGAGGAAGAGGACTGTTTTCCAGGACCCTCTTCCTAACCTCACAAGGCATCTCTTAGCATTTGCCCAACACTGCTCTTGAACATGCAAAGATCAGGCAAGCAAGATCTGCTTTGCTGTTTGCAAAAAAAGATGGAAAAACAATGGGCCCTTGGTATCCTTTGAGATTTGGTTTGGATAGCAAAATCCATGGGTGCTCAAGATCCATTATATAAAATGGGTGACCTTGGGTAAGTCACACTCTCTCAGCCTCAGAGGAAGACCAATGGCCAACTGGAAGGCACACAACACACACACACATCTACATGATGGGAAATGGCATTCATTCTGGGCCATGAAACCCACTGCAGGGAAACCTTGGGCAGCAGACACTCTCTCAGCCTCAGAGGAAGACAAAGGGCAAAGTGGAAGGCAAACTTGAAGGCAAAGAAAGCCTGGGAATAGGGTGACTAGACACGAGTTCAAGGCACACAGCACACCCCCAGCCCCCAAACCACACTCTCTCAGCCTCAGATGATGACAATGGTAAACACCCTTCGGCAAAACCTACAAAGAGACTCCTGTGACAGTGTTGCCTTAGGATCCCCAGAAAGGAATTGAAGGCAGACAATTCTCCCCCCAAAGTCTAGGAGGAAAAGGAGGAGGAAGGTTTAGAGGAAGGTCCTGAGGTGGAGGTGGAGGAGGAGGAGGAGGAGGAGGAGGAGGACGAGGGCTTAGAGGAAGGGCTGGAGGAGGAGGAAGGCTTAGAGGAAGAGGAGGAGGAGGATGAAGGCTTAGAGGAAGGCTTAGAGGAAGAGGAGGAGGAGGAGGAGGAAGGCTTAGAGGAAGGTCCTGAGGTGGAGGAGGAGGAGGAAGAGGAGGAAGGCTCAGGGGAGGGGCCTGAGGAGGAGGAGGAGGAGGAGGAGGAGGAGGAGGAGGAGGAAGGGTTTACAGGAAGGGCCTGAGGAAGAGAAGGAGGAAGGCTTAGAAGAAGGATCTGAGGAAGAGGAGGAGGAAGAAGAGGAAGGGCTTAAAGTAAGGCCCTGAGGAAGAGGAGGAGGAGAAAGAGGAAGGGCTTACAGGAAGGGCCTGAGGAAGAGGAGGAGGAAGGCTTAGAAGAAGGACCTGTGGAGGAGGAGGAAGAGGAAGGGCTTAAAGTAAGGCCCTGAGGAAGAGGAGGAAGGCTTAGAAGAAGGACTTGAGGAGGAGGAGGAAGAGGAAGGGCTTAAAGGAAGGCCCTGAGGAAGAGGAGGAAGGCTTAGAAGAAGGACCTGAGGAGGAGGAGGAAGAGGAAGGGCTTAAAGGAAGGCCCTGAGGAAGAGGAGGAAGGCTTAGAAGAAGGACCTGAGGAGGAAGAGGAGGAGGAGGAAGGCTTAGAGGAAGAGCCTAAGGAGGATGAGGAGGATCAGAGAGACCTCTGGAGGATTCTGCAGAGGAAGAAGACGGAGAAGAAGAAGGGGCTCCTGAGCATACGCAGAGGCCTCTGGGGGAGAAGCCACAGGGAGAAATCTCCTGGTTGTAACTTAATATTACTATTATTAGTAGTAGCATTAGTATTATTAAATTTTATTTATTTATAAAGACATGGAAAGACGTATTTATAAAGAGCATCTCAGTGAGTCTCTATATTATAGCATCAGAAAGATTTTAGGTGCTGTTAAGGTTTGGAAATGCTTCTGACTTTGGAGCCCTTTCATCCTCCATTTTGGGTTCCCTGAAGGCCTCAAACTGCCAAGTGCCAAGCGCTGAGGCAAGAGGCAGCCATTTTGTGTTCTGGCAGCCATTTTGTGCTCCTTGTGACTGTTGGGAATAATGTTCCAGATCCTTCTCTGAGTCCTCAGTTGAACAGAGGCCTCTCCTTCTCTCCTGAGGCTCCAGAGTGAGAAGGAAGCCAGGCTCCTTGGGCCAAAAGGAAGGAAGTGTGTCTCTTTGTGTGTCTTTTGTGTCTCTTTTCTGAGAGGGTTTTCTTATTACACAGCTCTGCTCTTTCTGGGGAATATGGGTTTTAAAAGGGATCAGAAATGGGGAGGAGAGTTTTAATACAAGCCTTATTCTTATTCTTCACAAACGTTGGGCTTTGGCTTCTAAGAGGAGGCTAGTCCCCCAAAAAAGGTCAAAAGTGGCTCCTTTGGGGGGGTTTTAAAAGTCTCCCCAGTTTCCTTATTAATAGATTTTCAGGAAAGAATGAAGGAGACAGACCAGAATAACTCATATTACCAAGAATGAAACAAACAAACATACAAACAAACAAGAACAACAAAAATAAGGATTAGACAGAAAAGCAAACTGCTTTTATTGGGAAAAAAAGCAAAACCATTTTTACCAGGATAAAAGTATGAATTGGGTTCTTCTATCCTTTATAACCGACTGAGGCTGTATCTGAACTGCAGAAATAATCCGGTTGAAAACCACTTTTTTTCTTTTGTAATTTATTTATAAACAATCCTTTAGAAACAAAAATGAAAAAAACAACATACCAAAACATTTGCATAACAAATACAGCTACAACAACAAAAAAGTACAAATACCTACAACATACACATACAACATGCAATAAATAACATCCTGATATACAAAACTGTCAGAAATATACTATTCATTTACTTCCAAGATAAGCTAAGATGACCCTTTTATTTAAGTTACTTAAATTCCTACAAGGTATCGATGCGTGTTAAACCTCTAATGTTCAAGTAGACTTTCCATATGATATCTGGGATCGTAAATTAATAATTA
Organism: Sceloporus tristichus; assembly: GCA_016801065.1. Lineage (NCBI taxonomy): Eukaryota > Metazoa > Chordata > Lepidosauria > Squamata > Phrynosomatidae > Sceloporus > Sceloporus tristichus. The sequence continues at coordinate 37,378 of JACSCI010000047.1, read as the reverse complement.
GTATTACAAAATAAATCAAAGCATGACCAGTCCTCTTTAGTTTTCTCAACTGGTTTATCCCTCATGATTGCAGTTAAAATGTCCAATCCCTTTGCTTCTCTTAGTTTAATTATCCACTCCTCTATTTTAGGAATTTGGATGTTTTTCCAATACTGTGAGTGACCATCTACAAAATTAGTCTGGAAAATCTTTTAGCTACTTCCTTTTTCAGTTTCCATGTCATATTGAGCAAAAAGATCAAAGGGTTTAAAGGTATTTCTTCCTGTAAATGCCATCAAAGAAAATGCCATCAAAGAAAACCGTTATCCTGAAACATGGAAACAAGCTAATATAACTTTGCTGTTAAAAGAAGATAGAGATGCAACTGAGGTAAAGAGCTGTAGGCTAATTTCCTTATTAAATATGGATTATAAATTTTTTCTATGACTTTGGCCCATAGACTCAAAAAAGTTCTTAAAGACTGGATTCATAAGGACAAGTCAGTGATAACATTCAAAACATCTGAAATATAATTGAATATTTTCAAAGGCACAACAAAAAAAACACTTATCTTTTTAGAAAAGGCCTTCAATAACATAGGATGGGAAATGTTATTTGTGACACTTGGAAAATGGATATAGGCAATGTATTTAATTTATTTAAGATGGATAAAGGCAATGTATAAAGATCAAAGAGCCAAACTAATTGTTAACTATAAAGAAACAGAAGAATTTGAGATTTCTAAAGGTAAATGGCAAGCTTTCTCACTATCACCCCTTTTGTTCCTTCTGATCCCTGAAGCACTGAATAATAGGATAAGATTAGAAAATAAGATCAATGGATTAAACATTAAAATACATTGAGTTTAAAATGAGAGTCTTCTCAGACGACATTTGTATTCCCTGGAGAACCCAGAAAAGAGCACAAGGCAATTGATGGATGTAATAGTGGAATTGGAATATGATTCAGGAATAAAAGTAAACAGAGACAAAACAACATTAATAACAAAAAATATAGGTAAAAGGAAGAACAAATCCTGGAAGAAATTAGTGGATTTAAAGTGGGAAAGAAAGTTAAATATCTAGGAATAAATTTTACAAGTAAAAACTCAGATCTATTTCACAATAACTATGAGACACATGGAAGGAGATCAGAAAAGACCTAGAAAAATGGGGGAAATTGCACTTATCGCTATTAGGAAAAATATCACTGATCCTAAAGAGTTTCCTTCCTGAAATACTGTTTCTGTTCCAAGCGATACCCATCATCCAGAATGAAAAACCATTGAATCTGTCGCAAAAGGAAACCTCAACATGTATTTGGAATAAAAAAGAGCCAGGATAAAAACGAAAATACTTTGTGATGACAAAAGTAGAGGAGGGTTGAGTTTACCAAACTTAAAACTTTATGATGCTGCTTGTTGTTTAGTTTGGATTAGAGAATGGTTTGTGTTAGAGAATGAACAATTGTTATGTCTGGAAGGTGAACATTTAAGATTTGGGTGGCATGGATACCTAATTTATGGTAAAGAGAAAGTTCATAAAGAAAGATCAAATCATTTTGTAAGAAAAGCTCTATTGAAGATCTGGGGGGAAAACAAGTGTACAATATGTCCAAAAATACCTTTATGGTGTTTGCTGCATGAGGCTCTTTTTCGGGAGGAAAAGCATCCAGAAAACTATATTGTTAAGATACAGTTAAGCAACTGTCAACTGTCATTCTCAACTGTCACTGAGGAAGAGTCAGACAGTGTGTGCCTCTGAGTGGGTTGTTACTGGTGTGGATGGTGGAGGGTGTCAATGTATATAGTGTTGTACACAGTGAACTTCTGATAACAATAAAAGCCTCATCTGAGAGAAGATTACAGTGTCTCTTTGCAAATTGAGAAAGCGACAGGTGTTTCTTCAGCTGACAATCTACTGACTACAGTCAAGGTGGAGAATCTGGCGCCATACGTTAACGTGTTGCCTCACGTGCTGCACAACATAGCAATGTCAAAAGCATTTTAACATGGAGTATCTGTTGTGTACGGGAGCTACAGTGAATCTATGCTAGGTCCAGGGGGCTTTGTTTGGTGAAGAGGGAGGAAGGGGATACCCATCTCTGCATTGGCCCAAAGGAGGCATATGTCACCTGCGTATCTCACTAGCAGCATGCTGTTCTCTGTGTCTTTGAGTGATGCAGGATTTCTTGACAAACCAAACCTAACCCTAGTCTCTTTTCTCAGGAACTTCATCTCGGTCTCCTTGTACACAGCTTTGGGGCATATTTTGCTGGAAGAGACCCAAGTGCAGCGCCACCAGGACCCCCTCCCACCTAATGGCCAACACAGAGGCCAAGCGGAGAGAGTTGGTCTCCAAGAGAAAGAGGCTGTCCAAGTACAACTCTTTGGTGAGTCACCATCCTGTTAGTTTCATTTCTGTCACTGCTGGGCCAGCTCATGAAAGTGAGTGGAGAACATATTGTCACAGTTTGGCAGAGAAAGTCCTGGTTAATCCTCTGTCACCCCACTTTTTCAGGGACTTTAAAAATGTCCTGGTTTCTCTCTCCTACTCCCACTTTCCCCTTTCTCCTCAATGCTCTTGGGTTGCTGCAAAATGACTTCCAAGGAGTTTGCACCCCATCAACTCAAAAGGGGGGAGAGGAGAGGAGATAAGTTGCCAGGGTCTTCCCTTGCCAGGAAACTGATGCAAAAGCAAACTGCTGTGCCCTTCCTAGCTTGTGTGATCTTCCTCATAAACAACTTTGACCATCTGCACCACCTTCTGGTGTTGCTTGTCCACATGTGTCTTGCTTTTCCTGTCTGTGAAATGTTAGGGATATGGGAGACCATCTCTGGATCTAAATTGGGGGTGGGCCCAGTGGCCCTTATTAAAAATGACATTTGCCTCTGAAATTTGGCAACAAATGGCTAAATGCACCATAATTCTTTTGTGGCTAAATGGACTATATGTGTTGGGATAGTCAGTATCCTAATCCATCCTGAATATCCCAGCCATGGTTTAAATTTAAAAAATTATTATATTTTATATTATATTGAAAATATTCAAGACAAACTGGATCTGAAAGGCAGTAGCTTTTTTCTTCCTGACAGAATTTAAAGTTTATTTCTTGGACTGACTTCTGAAGTGATGAAATAATATTTGGATGCACCATGTGCTTTCCTTCCCTTTTGCTTAGACACTCTCTTGATGACTAAAAGATTGTATGTACAGCGCTGTATAAATTTACAGCGCTTTATAAATAAAGATTAATAATAATAATAATGAGGGCTATTTTCTATTTCAGGTGACCTTTGCAGATGTGGCAGTGTATTTCACAGAGGATGAATGGAATCTGTTGACCAAGAAACAGAAACTTTTGTACAATTATGTAATGATGGACAATTATGAGAATGTGGCTTCTGTAGGTAAGGAACTTGAATCCATTGCTCTTTCTATAAAGACTGAAGGCCCTTTCATACTATATTATCATGTCGCTTTGGTTCCATTAGAATTATAGAATCATAGAATTGGAATAGACCACAAGGACCAACCAGTTCAACCCCCTTCTGCCATGCAGGAATACACTTTTAAATCACCCCCAAGAGATGGCCATCCAGCATCTCTTTAAAGACTTCGAAAGAAGAGGACTCCACCAAACTCTAAGGGAGTATATTCCACTGTCAAAGAGCTCTTACTGTCACGAAGTTCCTCCTAATGTTTAGGTGGAACCTCTTTCCCTGTGGCTAGCATCCATTGTGGTGTCTCCTTTTTTCTGTAGCAGCAAAAGGCAAGCCTGCTCCTTGCGCAACATGACACCCTTTCAAATATTTAAACATGGATATCATATCCACTCTTTATCTTCTTTTCTCCAGGCTAAACATAACAAGCTCTCTAAGCTGCTCCTCATAGAGCTTGATGGTTTCCAGACCCTACACCACTTTGGTTCCCCTCCTTTGGACATGCTCCAGTTTGTCAACATACTTTTTGAATTATGGGGCCAGAACTGGACACAGGATTATTCTAAGCGAGGCCTGACCGAAGCAGAATAGAGTGGCACTATTACTTCCCTTGATCTAGAAACTATTCTTGTAATGATGCAGCCTAGAATCACATAGGCCTTTTTAGCTGCTACATCACACTGTTGGCCCATGTTGAACTCGCAGTCTACTAGGAGTTATAGATTCCTTTCAAGCATAGTTTAATTGTGATTGCAACAGCCTGTAGAATATTTGAATATGTAGTTCAGTGAGACACTATTGCTCTCCAGTTTCTAAGGATTGTAAATACTCCATCCTAAACTGCCTATTCTAGAATTTTGTGGAAAGAAGCCTTTGAGATTAATGCTTTTCTCACCCAAATGGTACTCAGCACACCCCTGAGCAAGTTTCTTACCTTTTTTGGTGCCTCTTCCATTCTTTAAAGGCTCTGGAGTCTTCTTGGGGGAAAGACCTCTCTTGGGCCTGCAATGGCTCAGGGAGGAGCCAGTAGTGGCAAAATGGTCTCCACTTCCCCAAAGGGATGCTGTGGGATGCTGAGGGGCACAATATTATTTCATTCCGCCCCGGCAATACAATGTGGAGTTCCCCTGAGATCTCCTCCAAACTCCATCATGTTTTAAGGCTGCTCCCTGGCGCTTGACCCTCACCAAAATTGGAGTCCAGGTCCCAGCTCCTTTGCTCTGCATTTGCCAATGAATTATTTGTATATTGATTATCCCACGTTTCACAACAAATGGGCCTCAAAATGTCCCTTTTATGCATCACACTCTGTGGGTATGTGTCTGTGATAAAGAGACAGACAGAAAGTGAAAAATGGAAAGGCAGGGAAGAGATGCTGAAAATGAGATGCTGATGGGCAAGAAGGAAGGTTAGAGAGCAGAGGGAGAAAGTGAAAGGGATCAGGCCTCTGGGAGCCAGGAGGGGAAGGCAGGAGCCAAGCCAGGATCGCCTAGCTCTGTGCGGAGAGGAAGGGACCCCTGGGAAGGGCCAGGAGAGGGGCCTTGGGGATTGGGAGGCAGTTCTGACAGATTTTCAGAACTGGTTTCAGTGAACTAATGAGAACCGGCTCAGGTCCTTGTTTTCAGACATATTAAGTGGTTTTATTTAGCAATTATGAGTAATATTTAGGAAGGAAGGAAAGGAGGACACAGTTAGAGAAAAAGCACTTTTATTTTCCAACCTGAACTTGCTTAGCTGCAGTTATGGTTCCAGAGGCCCTTTGTTACCCAAAATGCTGGAGTCTGGGGAGGACACTTGCAAGTGCTATGCTTTTTTTGGGGGGGGGATTTGGTACTTAGCCCAAAGAAGAGACATAATTTTGTTCAGGCAACAGTGACCTCGGAGGTCAGCCCAACTATACCAGGCACGCAATCTCACATAACTACAGAGGCATTTCAAATGGGTTTAAATGTTTTATTTAGGGAAAAAGCAAAATACATGTATACATGCACGCACACACACACACACACACACACACACACACAAGCCTTCGTACATACTCACAAGAGGTAAGTAACAAAGGTGGGATTGGTGAATAATTTAAAGCTATACTAATGGTAATACATTTCCTAGAATGTTCTTGATTCCAATTGCTGAGGGTCCTGCATGGGAACGGAAAGTGGGTTTGTTGAGTATATTGAGGCGCTTAGCCATGTAAACCAACAGAGTGTCTCTCTGCAACGGGACTGACACCAAAGAACAGTAAATATCGGGGCGGACATTTATACTGAAATTGTTGCTTACAGGCAGAGACTGAGGGTTCAAAATGGTTTAAATCGCTTTAGTGTGTTTCCTGAGTGGGGAAAGAATTGTCTGAATCCAAAATGAATGCAATAGATGCTTGATGCAAATACCTCAGACAGAAGGGATTAGCACACCAGCTCTCAGGTCCTTCTTGGCTCTGAATTCCAGTCCTGTTCATAAGCCAATCTGAAAGCAACACTTCCAGATGCAGCTCAACAATAACATAGCAGAGTATGGAAACAAATATCCAGATATAGGTTTTGGCAATGCACTGACTACTGTCCACACTTAAAAGTAACTCACAGACACAGTTGATTTCACCCAAGTCCTCCATCCTGAGTTGCAAAATAATACAAATATTTGGAAGCTCTCTGACTTCCATCAACTTCACCATCTCTTGTACACACAACTCCAGTCCAATCCACAGCAATCTGCATGTGAGCTGTATACAGTGGTACCCCGGGATACGAAATACCCAGGTTACGAAATTTCCGGGATACGAAAAAATCCCATAGGAAATAATTGTTCCGGGTTACGATTGTTTTTTCGGGTTACGAAAAAACTTCGGCACTATTTTAAATGGAGCCGCGGCAGAGCCGCGGCTTTTCCCCATTAGCGCCTATGGCATTTCGGCTTACGAAGGCTTTTCAGGTTACGAAAGCGGCCGCGGAACGAATTAATTTCGTAACCCGAGGTACCACTGTACTGTATTAGTTGTGAGTCATCTCCTGGTGCCAGACAGCATGAAGGGACCTCTGCAGTTATCATGCCTTGGGCTCTGACTATGGCAGTCTCACAGGAAATGATGCCACTTGTCAATCAAAATATTTTAAATCAAGTTTAATGGAATATTTTTGAACAGCCCTTTGACTATCTGCTTCGACCAATTCCCTTAAGGCAGTTCCACTACAATCTGTTCTTTGCTCATGTCATTAGGGATACAATTGTTCCATGGATTTGGGGACATTTGCAATAGTGTCATGCTTTGGTCACTCTCAGCAACTTTATTAATTTAATATCAAATAGGGAGGCTAAATCTTGGGGTAACACCCTCCTCTCTTAATTCTGATATTCATTCTTTACTGTGATTGTCCTTCTTTACAGAAGAACTTGTGAGTCATAAGAGAGTCCACACAAGAAAGAAGTCACATAAATGCCAGCATTGTGGAAAAAATGTTGCTTGCAAGTCAGTCTTAGTCATGCATCGGAGAGTCCACACAGGAGAGAAGCCACACAAATGCCAGCATTGTGGGAAATGTTTCTCTCAGAAGTCACACCTAGTGACACATCAGAGAGTCCACACAGGAGACAAGCCATATAAATGCCAGCATTGTGGGAAATGTTTCTCTAAAAAGTCAACCCTAGTGACACATCAGAGAGTCCACACAGGAGAGAAGCCATACAAATGCCAGCATTGTAGGAGAGGTTTTTCTTCAAAGTCACA
>JACSCI010000047.1:0-17138 GCA_016801065.1 Sceloporus tristichus | reverse complement strand
GCGGCTTCTCCTTAAGGCCGGCCCGCCGGCCCCTGAAGGAACGCCAGAGCCAGTCCCTGCACCACCGGGAAGCGCCCTGCGGAGGAGGACTCTGAGCCGCCGGCTGCGGCGTTTGAAAGGGGGAGGAGTTGGTGGGAGCGGCTTCTCCTAAGGCCGGCCCGCCGGCCCCTGAAGGAACGCCAGCGCCAGTCCCCGCACCACCGGGAAGCGCCCTGCGGAGGAGGACTTGAGGACTCTTATTTATTGGGCAGAGAGTTTTAATAGCAGCAGGGAATGATTGTGGCATCTCCCGTCCATCATTGCTGCATTATGGAGGGAGGAGGAAGATATGGAAGGGGTGTGCAGTTTGGCTGGGGAGGCAGGGGGTGACCCTCTAGAGATAAACGGGGCTCCTATTGAGGTTGTGCGGGGCATGGGGAGATATGGCGGTAGGAGATTGGACCAGCGTTCCAGGGGAAGGCGGGATCGATGCGTAATATCTATCTCTCCTTCCTGTCCCTCTCCTAACCAAAAGGACCTGAGGATCTTTCCAACCATGCCACAAACCCTGTCTCTGCTCCTGTGCAATGCCAGATCCATTAAAAACAAGTCCCACATAATCTACAATCTACTTGAGGACAACATCTGTGATCTGGCTTGCATTACTGAGACCTGGCTAGGGCCTGAAGGGGAAGCAGTGTGGGCTCAGGCCCTGCCAGCCGGGTACTCAGTTAAGGACCAGACCAGGTTAGGTGGGCGGGGGGGGGGGGTGTTGCCTTGGTCTATAAGTCCACCTTGTCTTTAACCAGGAACCATCTCCGTCAAACTTCCTACATCGAGTGTATCTACTTGACCCTGAAGGCCAGGGACAGTCTAGGGATTTTGTTGGTGTATCGGCCACCCCGTGCGCTAACAGACTCCCTTAACGAGCTGACGCAGTTGGTCTCGGAGCTGCTGTTGGAAACGCCCAGGCTACTTGTCCTGGCCGACTTCAACATCCCCTTCGCGGCCAACTATGTTCCATCCGGTGTGGCTCGGGAATTAATGGAGACCATGGCGGCCATGGGCCTGTCCCAGCTGGTCACGGGTCCTACGCATTCTGCGGGTAATACACTCGATTTGGTCTTTTGTTCGGAGATGGAAAATCCGTGGGCGGAAATATCTAATATTTCCCCCCTGTCATGGACGGATCACTTCCTGGTGGAGGCAAAGATCAAGGCTTCTACCCAGATCCCTCCCGGGGGTGGTGGACCTATTCGAATGGTCCACCCTCGAAGGCTGATGGAACCCAGCAGGTTCCAAGAAGCCCTAGAGGGTTATATGGTTGGAAATGACAGCGATTCTGTTGATGCCCTGACCAACATCTGGGACACTGATCTCTCCAGGGCTATATACAGTATCGCTCCCAAGCGCCCTCTCAGGCCTGCTTCCAAGAGAAAGCCCTGGTACACGGAAGATCTCCGGGCAAGGAAGTGGGTTCTGCGACGGATAGAGCAGCGCTGGAGGAAACACCAGCGCTTATCCGACCAGACTCTCCTAGATCGTCTGTTGGACGACTATGGAGAGGCAATACGTGCAGCTAAGAACTCGTTCTATGATGCACGTATCGCGTCCGCGGAGTCGCGTCCGGCAGAGTTGTTCGGGTTTGTGAGAGAGCTGACTCAGCTACCTCCTACCCTGAACCAGATCCTTGAACCGACCAAGGCCTGCTGTGACCAATTTAACAACTTCTTCGCGGATAAAATCTCTCGGATAAGCGAAGGTCTTGAACCCAGTATTAGAGCAGAACCTAGAACAGAGGTATCCAGAGCTTCCGTGGACTCGGTTAGACTGGATCAGTTTGAGTCTGTGAGTACTGAGGATGTGGACAGGATTCTTGGAAGTGTTCGGAAGACAACCTGCTCTCTCGATCCCTGTCCCTCATGGCTAGCGGCTCAGGGGGGCCCGGCAGTAATTTCTTTACTGCATCGGATTATAAATACATCTATGGGGGAAGGACAATTTCCATCCAGCTTAAAACTGGCCATTGTAAAACCTCTGCTGAAAAAGCCTTCCCTCCACCCCCTGTTGCATAATAATTATCGGCCTGTTTCGCTATTGCCATTTTTTGGGGAAGGTGATCGAGAGGGCGGTTGCAATCCAGCTTCAATCGATCCTGGAGGAAACGGAGTATCTTGATCCATTTCAAACCGGCTTTCGGGTGGGCTACGGGGTTGAGACGGCCATGGTCGCCTTGGTCGATGATCTCCGTCTGGGCATTGACAGGGGAAGCGTGTCCCTGTTAGTGCTCTTGGACATCTCAGCGGCTTTCGATACCATAGACCATGGTATCCTTCTGGGGCGCCTGGCAGAGGTGGGAATCGGGGGCACTGCGCTCCAGTGGTTCCGATCCTACCTCTCTGGGAGGTCCCAGATGGTGCAGTTGGGAGACGTGTGCTCCGATGAGAGGCCCCTAACATCTGGGGTCCCTCAAGGGGCCATTCTGTCTCCCATGCTCTTTAACATTTACATGAAACCGCTGGGAGAGATCATCCGGAGACATGGGGCGCGGTGTTATCAGTACGCTGATGACACCCAAATAGTCTTCTCTATGTCCCCGACTGATGCAGTGACCGGGGTTGGCATCTCTCCTCTCGTGGTCTGCCTGGAGTCGGTAATGGATTGGATGAGGGAAAATAGACTCAGCCTGAATCCAGAGAAAACGGAAGTACTAGTGATAGGTTCTCCTGGCCCAGGGATGGCGGTGGTTCCACCTGTTCTGAACGGGGTCACGCTTCCCGTGAAGGACTCTGTTCGCAGTTTGGGGGTGCTCCTTGACTTGTCGCTCCACCTTACATCTCAGGTGGATGCGACAGTCAGGAGTGCTTGTTATCAGCTTCGATGGATACGCCAACTGCGTCCCTACCGGGACCAGAGGAACCTTGAAACGGTTGTACATGCTCTGGTAACCTCTCGCTTGGATTTCTGCAACACGCTCTACATGGGGCAACCCTTGTACCATTCCCGGAAGCTACAATTAGTGCAGAACATGGCAGCACGACTGGTCACTGGCACGTCCAGGGCCAGTCACATAACACCCGTGCTTAAAGACCTCCATTGGCTGCCTATTCGCTTCCGGGCGCAATACAAGGTGTTGGTTATTACCTATAAAGCCCTAAATGGCTTGGGCCCAGGGTATCTAGAGGACCGCCTCTCCCCATACATTCCGCCCCGCACACTCAGATCATCTGGACAGCTGCGCTTAAGCGTGCCAGAGACAAGGTTAATATCTACATCAAAGAGGGCCTTTACCATCTTGGCCCCTAACCTCTGGAACTCGCTACCAGCCAAGCTCCGTGCTGCCACCTCCTTAGCCCAATTTAGGAAAGGGTTGAAGACCCTACTATTTGAGCAGGCATTCCCCTAACACCTACCCCGACTATGCTTTGATCCTCCCCCTTGCCAGTGTGGCCGCTGGGAGAACTGTGTTCTTAATCTGTATTTAATTGTGTATTATGCATTGTATTGATGTTGTAAACCGCCCTGGTATTTGATAGGGCGGTATATAAATAAACATTTTATTTATTTATTATTATTATTTTGCTGGAAGTGACCCAATTGCAGGCCCACCAGGAACCCTCTGCCTACCTGATGGCTGACACAGAGGCCAAGAGGAGGGAGTTGAGCTCCAAGAAGAAGAGGCTGCCGAGTTGCAACAACTCTTTGGTAAGTTGCCATACTGACTATTAGTTTCATCTGGGTCACTGCTGGGCCGGCTCATGAAAGCAAGTGGAGAACAACTGTCCAGGTTTGCCAGAGGGAGTCCTGCTTAATGTCACCTCATTTTTTCAAGGGATTGAAAGTGACCCATTTCTCTCTCCTGCTCCCACTTTCCGTCTTCTTCTCAGTTCACTTCAGTTGCTGCAAAATGTGTTCCAAGTTCAAAAGACGTGTGCAGCCCATCAGCTCAAAAGAGGGAGAGGGGAGGAGAGAAAGGGGCAGGGTCTTGCCCTTGCCAGGAGTCGGAAGCAAAAGCAAACTGCTGTGTCCTTCCTCGCTTGTGCGATCTTCATCATTAACAACTTTGGCCATCTTGAACCCCTTCTGGTGTTGCATGTCCACATATGTCTTGCTTTCCCCATCTGTGAAATACTGAGGGATATGGAAGAATTTCTCTGAACCTAAAGTGGGGATGGACCCAGTGGCCCTCAAGCCCAGAGTACTCCCCAGAACTGTTTTTGAAATTAGGAGAGATATGGCTAATTTCAGTATAATTCCTTGGTGACTAAATGTATTTTACAAGTTGGGGTAATCAGTATCCCAATCAATCAATCAATCAATCAAATCTCAGAAATGGTCTAAATTGTATTGTATATTATATTGAAAGGATTCGAGACCAACTGGATCTCAAAGGCTGTAGCTTTTTGCTTTCTTGCAGAATTTAAAGTTTATTTCCTGGACTGATTTCTGAAGTGTTGAAATTATATTTGCGATGCACCATGTGCTTTCCTCCCCTTTTGTTTAGTTACTCTCTGGATAAGGCTATTTTCTATTGCAGGTGACCTTTGCGGATGTAGCAGTATATTTTACCGAGGAAGAATGGAAACTGTTGACAAAGAAGCAGAAACTTACATACAGTTCTGTGATGATGGAGAATTATGAGAATGTGGCCTTTGTGGGTAAGGAACCTGAATCCATTGCCCTTCCTGTGAAGACTGAGGGCCCTTTCATCATTCACTGTCAGAGTGCTTTGTTTCCACTTTAGAATTATAGAATCAAAGCAACTTCCTGACAGTAAGGGCTGTTTGATAGTGGAACACATTCTTTCCTCGGAGTGTAGTGGAGTCTCCCTCCTTGAAGGTCTTTAAACAGAGACAGGATCACCATCTTTCGGGGATGCTTTGATTGAGAGTTCCTGCATGGCAGGGGGGTTGGACTCAATGGCCCTTGTGGTCTCTTCCAGCTCTATGATTCTATGATTCTATGATCAGTTATGAGTAATATCTATGAAGGGAAGAAAGGGGGACACAAAACCTGCTTTTTCTCTAATGTTTCTTTTCCATCCTGAGCTTGCTTAGCACCATGATTGATTCAAGAGGCCCTTTGTTACCCAAAATGCTGGGGTCTGGGGAGGACACCCGCAAGTGCTATGCTTTTAGGGGAATATGGTACAGTACTTAGCTCAATAGAGCGAAATAGTTTTACTGGGGCAACAGTGACCTCTGGATCCAGCCCAGCTATAGCAGGTCCTGAATGAAACAGTACGTCAGAGGCATTTGAAATAGGTTTATGTGTTTTATTTAGGGGATACACAAAGAAGTATTAAAGTTTTATGTTCTTTCTGTTATAATAAGTGAGGCCAAGACATTCCAGCAGCTCTCCAAGTCTTTGTTATTAATATCTTAGCACAACTATTATATGGTTCTGAGATTTGTACTTTCAGTAGCTTTACAACCTTCGAGGCAGTTCAAGCAAAAATTTTAAGAACAATTTTAGGTGTCCCAAATTGTGTTTCGAATCCCATTCTCCGTCTAGAAACAGGGATGCTATCTGTTGAGGCGCGTGTATGGATACGCAAATTAAATTTATGGCTCAAAATGTTTTTTGTTCTGATCGGTTTAGTGCCATTAATTCTAACAGACTCCTTTCTGTCTCCCTGGAAGGAGACACTGACTTTGAAACTCTTATCTCTTGGACTCTCACTATCTGAAATAACTGTACTAGGCTATGATAAAGCAAAATCTGTTATTTCTCGACGCATCAAGGATATTGATTTCCAGACTCATATAAGCCAACTAACATTATATCCTGTTAGGGAATCCAGTAGACCTGGCAAATATACGAAATATTTTGAGAATTTGAATGTCCCGAAATTTAGAAGAGCTTTCATGTCAGCAAGGTTTAACATCTTACCATCAGCAGTCCTGGAGGGCAGATTTAAAAAGATCCCTTACGAACACAGATACTGTCCTTGTGGCTCGGAGGAAATCGAACATATTACCCATGTTCTCTTTGGCTGTTCTTTGTATACAGAAATACGTGCTTTATATATAACACCAATTGGGTTGCAGTTTCCAGGCAGACAAGAGAAATTTTATACCAATTTTCTACTTGCAGATCAGAAGGAAGTTATAACGCAAGCAGTTGCACAATTCTTTGCAGCTGCTATTGCAAATCGTTAACAGTTTGTTAAACAGATGTAATATGTTATAATCTCAAAATCTGTATAGATGGCTTGATTTAACGGTAAAATTTGTAAAAGAGGAGGTATGGCCGTATTTTACCATACCATTGAACTAACCTAGTTGGGGACTAAAGTCTAATGAAGTTACCCCAATCAGTTGCATCTGATTAATGACACTTTGTAGTTTAGCTCTTGCTTGGACAGGGGATTTGACTGTGGTTTTGAACTAATATGTCTTGAATGTGGTGCTCTATTACACGATATGATAGAGCTGTTTGTGAGGTGATGGCAGCCTACTCATTGTTGTCTGTTTACCTGATTGTACAGCCCTATCCTTACTTTTTATCCTTACTTTTTATAAACTATCATTTGTTTATACTCTCCAATCTGTCTCTACATGAACCTATGTTGTGTTTTAAATTGGAATTTTGTAATTGTGCTGGCCAAATGGCTGTAATAAAGTTATATTATTTATTTAGGGGGAAAGCAAAATACACAGACACACACACTATATATGTGTGTTCATGCGCACACACAAGATCTAGGTAGCAAAGGTGGGAGTGGTGAATAGATGTAAGGCTTTGTTAAAGGTATCTATTACCTATCCAGAGCTTTATTCCAATTGCTGAGGATTTGGAATGGACAGAGGTCAGTAGTTCCTCCAACAATTGGGGTTGGTGAGTGCATTGAGGTGCTTAGCCAAGAAAACAAACAGAGTGTCTGTCTGTAACTGGACTGACACTGAAGAACAGCAAGTTGGGCCTGATATTTATACTGAAATTGGTGCTTAGGGCAGAAACTGAGGGTTCGGAAAGGTTTATAGCTCTTTAGAATATTTCCTGTGAGGGGAAAGCATGGCATGAACACGAATTGAATGCAGTGTGTATTTGATGCAAATACCTCAGACAAAGACCACACCGCCTCTCAGGTCCTTGTTGGCTCTGAATTTCAATTGCGTTCACAATCCAATGTACACTACAATCTGAGGGTGACACTCCCAGATGCAGCTCAACAATAACATGGCAGAGTAGTATGGAAGCAAATATCTAGATATAGGTATTGGCACTACACAGACCACTGTCCACACTTAAAAATAAGTCACTGACACAGTAGATTTCATTCAAGTCCTTGGAGGTTCTTTATCGAGTTAAAAAATAATACAAATGAATAAATGAATGATTTATTATGGCACATGGCCAGCTTAAAAAAAAACAAAGTAAAAACAAGTATTACACAGCATAACAATAAGTAAACTGCATCCTAGCAATAAGGGTAAAATCAGTTCATAAAATGAAATCCTAAACCTTGCAGGTAAAAATTGTCCCAAATAACTTTGAGAAATATAGACTTAAAACAGTAGACTGACTCTATGTCATAATTATTTCAAGATAGAATCATAGAATAATAGAGTTGAAAGAGTCTAGCCGCCTACCATGCAGGAAATCCAAATCAAAGCATGCCCAGCAGATGGCCATCCAGCCTCTGCTTGAAGACCTCCAAGGAGGGAGACTCCACTACACTCCAGGGGAGTTTGTTCCACTGTCGAACAGCCCTTACTCTCAGGAAGTTCTTCCTAATGTTCAGGTGGAACCTCTTTTCCTGTAGCTTGCATCCATTGTTCTGGGTCCCTGTCTCTGGAGCAGCAGAAAACAAGCTTGCTCCCTCCTCAACATGACATCCCTTCAAATATTAAAACAGGGCTATCATATCACCACTTAACCTTCTCTTCTCTAGACTAAACATCCCCAGCTCCCTAAGTCATTCCTCGTAGAGCATGGCTTCCAGACCCTTCACCATTTTAGTCGCTCTCCTTTAGACATGCTCTAGTTTCTCCACATCCTTTTTAAACTGTGGTGCCCAGAACTGGACACAATATTCCAGGTGGGTCCTGACCAAAGCAGAATAGAGTGTCACTATTACTTCCCTTGATCTAGACACTATAATGTTATTGATGCAGCCTAAAAGTGCATTGGCCTTTTTAGCTGCTGCGTCGCACTGTTGACTCATTTTCAACTTGTGGTCTATTTGGATTCCTAGATCTCTTTCACTCATAATTTCATTCAGCCAGGTGTCCCCCATCCTATATCTGTGCATTTCATTTTTCCGCCCTAAATGCAATACCTTACATTTCTCCATGTTGAATTTCATTTTATTAGCTTTGGCCCAGCTTTCTAGTCTATTCAGGTCATCTTGAATTTTCATCTTGTCCTCTAAAGTATTAGCTACTCCTCCTAATTTGGTGTCATCTGCAAATTTGATAAGTATGCTCCCAATTTTGTCATCCAAGTCCTTGATAAAGATGTTGAATAGCACTGGGCCCTGGACAGAACCCCAGTGGACACCCCACTAGTCACTTCTCTCCAGGATGAAAAAGAGCCATTGTTGAGCACCCTTTGGGTTCGGCCGGTCAACCAATTACAAATCCATGTAACAGTTGCCTTGTCTTGCCCACATTTTACAAGCTTGTTTGCAAGAATATCATGGGGAACTTTGTCAAAGGCCTTACTGAAATCAAGATATACTATATCCACAGCATTGTCTTCATCTACCAAGCTGGTAATTTTATCAAAAAAAGAGATCAGGTTTGTCTGGCATGACTTCTTTCTCTGAAACCCATGTTGACTTTTTGTGATGATGGCATTGCTTTCTAGATGTTCACAGACTCTCTGTTTAATGATCTGCTATAGAATCTTTCCTGGTATTGATGTCAGACTAACTGGATGATATTTCATGGTTGTTTCTGCATCAGTTTCAAAAAAATTATGTGACAAATAATCACATCTGCACAGTATCTGGCAACTTAAACAGATACCTGCTCCTAATAATGCAAATATTTGCAAGCTCTCCTCTCCAACTTCCATCAACTTCACCATCTCTTGTTCACACACCAATCCAATCGAAACCAATTCGCATGTGAGCTGTATACTGTACAGTGGTACCTCGGGATACGAAATACCCAGGTTACGAAATTTTCGGGATACGAAAAAATCCCATAGGGAATTATTGTTTCGGGTTACGAATGTTTTTTCGGGTTACGAAAAAACTTTTGGTGCTTTTTTCGGCTTTTTCGCACGGAATCGCGGCTTTTCCCCATTAGCGCCTATGGCAATTCGGCTTACGAAGGCGTTTCGGGTTACGAAAGCGGCCGCGGAACGAATTAATTTCGTAACCCGAGGCACCACTGTATTGGCTGTGAGACATCTCCTGGAGCCAAACACCATGAAGTGACCTCTGCAGTTGGTTTGCATCATGCCTTGGGCTCTGACTCTGTACTCTATGGCAGCCTCACAGAAAATGATGCCAACCGTCAATCAAAGTATTTTGCACATTTTTAATGGAACATTTTTTCAACAGTCCTTTGACTATCTGCTTCCACTGATTCCCTCAAGGCAGTTTCCATCTAGTCTCTTCTTTGCTAGCTGCTATGAGTAAGGATACAATCGTTCCATGGATTTAAGGTATCTGCAACAGGATCATGCTCGGGTCACTCACACCAACTTTATTAATTTACTGTCAAATAGGGAAGGGTAAATGGGGGTAAAACCCTCCTCTCTTAACTCTTGATTTTCACTTATCTGTCATTGTCCTTCTTTACAGAAAAACTTGTGAGTCAAGAGAGAGTCCACACAGGAGAGAAGCCATTCAAATGCCAGCATTGTGGGAAAGGTTTTTCTTCGAAGTCAGTCCAAGTGAGGCATCAGAGAGTCCACACAAGAGAGAAGCCACACAAATGCCAGCATTGTGGGAAATCTTTTCCTCAGAAGTCAAACCTAGTGACACATCAGAGAGTCCACACAGGAGAGAAGCCATTCAAATGTCAGCATTGTGGGAAAGGTTTTTCTCAGATGTCACACCTTTTGAAACATCACAGGATCCACACAGGAGAGAAGCCATACAAATGCCAGCATTGTGGGAAATGTTTTTCTTCTAAGTCAGTCCTAATGACACATCAGAGAATCCACACAGGAGAGAAGCCATAAAAATGCCAGCATTGTGGGAAATGTTTTCCTCAGAAGTCAGACCTAGTGAGACATCAGAGAGTCCACACAGGAGAGAAGCCAAAAAAATCCCAGCAGTGAACTAATATTATTTTTGTAAAGAAGGAATACAGAAAATATATTTTCAGAAAAAAGGTTTTTTTCGTGATTTTTCAATTCAAATCAACTATGAAAACATATATAAATTAGGATGAATTAATCTCCTCCTCTCTTAAAGAGTAGAAACAAGAACTAAGTAAAATTGGAGATTGGGTTTTTGTTTATCTAGCTCTATTTTTCTTTGCTGAAAGATTAAAACAGATAGGAAACTAGAAGAAATGAAAATTTAAGAAGTTTAGGCACCATATAGGAAGTATACATAGTTTAGAGATACAGAAGCTAACTTGGCTTTTTCCCCTTATATATATATATATATATATATATATATATTCTTTGTATATTGTGTAAATATGTTTAAGTGTGTACTAGCTCTGAACTATCATCTTTCTTCTCCCATGATTTTAGGTTTTGCTGCGTTTTGGAGTATATTTGTTGATATTCAAACCGATTCAGATTAAAACCTTGTAAGTTTAAACTTTTTTGTGTTTTAATTTCTATTTCTTCACCCTTAAACTTTAAGAGATCGTCATAAATAATCCAATTCCCTTCTCTCTCCATTTTAGTTCTGCAAATGGCTTCTAAGGCGTGGCCCATTTTGGGAATCCCATAACTATCCGACCTTTATACTTGTTCCAAATCCTAAACAACGCATGTCTAATACAATGATTGTTAATCGAGGGATCTGCTTTTTCTTTGTCATATAAGAGAAAAGCATGCCTTCCAAATTTAAGGCCTTCTCCTTCCAATTCTCATGGTTCTTTATCCTGCAAATTAGTCCAATTTTTAATTAGCCTCATCATATAATTTAATATTTGGAGCCATTAACCCTCCTCTTTCCTTTGCGTCTTGTAAGACCTTTAGTTTTACTCGAGGGTTTTTCCCTCCCAAATGAAGTTTGTTAAATCCCTTTGCCAATTCTTAAGCATTTTCTCTGGGATTATAATAGAGAGAGTTTGAAATGAAAAGAGGCTTTTAGGTAATATCTCCATTTTAATGGCAGCTATCTTACCTAAGAAGGATAAGTGCAGCTTATTCCAATTATTAATTTCATTTTAATTGTTTTTCCACAGAGTGCCATAGTTATTCCCAAAGAGTTCATTTGTTTTATTTGAAATAATTAATCCTAAATATCTAATATCCCCTTTAACTTCAATTCCATTGAATCCGGTTATTTTGGACATTTGTTCTTTATTCATATTTTTCGTTAAAATCATGGATTTTGGTAAATTCACTCTGAAACCACTAAAGTCTCCAATGTTTTTAGAGCCTTGATAAGTGTATCTGCATTTTCTAAGGGCTCCTCTAGATCTATAAACAAATCATCCGCATAGGCTTTTATTTCATATGTATGTTTTTTAATTGTTACTCCCTTCAAATCAATATCCAGTTTTACCTTCCTAATTAAGATCTCAATCACAACTAAGAGGAGAAGGGGAGATAAGGGGCATCCTTGACGCGTTCCCTTTTTAATTGGAAAGGAGGGGTTTTTCTCTCCGTTTCTTAAAATATTAGCCTTTTGATCCGAATACAGTCTCTCTATCCGTCTATGAAAATTATCTCCTATATTCATCGCCTCTAAGATTTTAAACATTGTGTTCCAATTTACAGAATCAAATGCTTTTTGTAGGTCTAAAAGAAATAAACCTGGCTGCTTGCCATTATGTCTATGATAGTCCTCCAAAATATTCAAGGCATGCCGTGTGTCCTCTTTTAGTTGTCTTCCAGGGAGAAAACCTTTCTGATCCACATCAATAATTTTACTTAAGATCTTTTAAAATCTTTTAGCCAAAATTGCTGTGTATATTTTGTAGTCGGAGTTTAATAACGAGAGAGGCCTATAATTAGCGGGGTCATCGTCTGCTTTGCTTTCTTTCAAAATTAAGTTAACATTCACTTCTTTCCATGTATATGGTATTTTACCACTAAGAGCTTCTTTGGAAACTTGGTCCAAGGGGTGGCATATCTCTTCTTTAAATGCTTTATAGAAATATAAGGGAAAGCCATCTGGGGTTTTATGGGCTTTCCTTCCTCTATTGCTTCTAAAATTTCATCCATAGTTATATCTGGCTCTAAGAAATTTCTTTGCCCTTCGTCTACTTTCACTCTTTCTTCTATGTTACGCCAATCGAGTAAGTTTTCCACCTTGAGATTTTCACTTCCATATAAGTTTTTGAAGTATTCAAAGAAGGTCTGTTTAATATCCTCTTGTCTTGATAATATTTTCCCATCTTTCTTGATTTTTAAAATTTGGTTTCTAGTTCTCTTCTCTTTTAATTTAAGGGCTAACCATCTCCCTTCCTTCTTGGCATGATCAAAATAGTCTAATTGGGGGCTCTTTCTGTGGGGCTTCCGCAGTGATTCCAAAGTGACCCCTCATTTTGGCAAAATCGGTAACAAGCGAATGCACAGAAACTGCTTCCAAGCTCACTCCAATTCCACTCCGAATTGGTCTGCTGTGGAATGCAGCTTCACTTCTGCTCTGTTTCACCACCGCAACCCCCCCCTCCCGGTTGCAAATTTCCCATGATGCAGTGCTGCAATTCCCCCCATTTCCTTCTGGTGGTCTTTTCGCTTTGGGGGGAATAGGCAGCCAATGGGAGCGGAGGAAGGTCCAGGTAAAGGGAAGGAGGCCATGCCCACTCAGGAATGGGGAGCCAATGGGAAAATCACATTAGTACCCATAGACTTTGGTTTTATCAATCAAGAACATTCATAATACAACGCCGCCCTCTTGTGGATACTCAGGACACTGCCGCCTCTTAGGCTTCTCACCAACTTCTATCCTGGAGCGCCATCTGGTGGCCACTCTTGGAAATTCATTAATAGCAGTTAACCAAATTAAACAGTATATTAAAAAAAAACATGAAACAAGATAGACAAGGAAACTGTTACATGGATTTGTAATTGGTTGACCAGCCAAAAAGAAAGGGCGCTCAAAAATGACTCCTTTTCATCCTGGAGAGTAGTGACCAGTGGGGTGTCCAGTGGGGTTCTGTTCAACATCCTTATCAATAACTTGGATGACAAAATTGGAGGCATACTTATCAAATGTGCAGATGAGACCAAATTAGGAAGAGTAGCTAATACCCCAGAGGACAGGATCAAAATTCAAAATGGCCTGAATAGACAAGAAAGCTGGGCAAAAGCTAACAAAATGAAGTTCAACGCGGAGAAATGTAAGGATATCAAAAAGGTCTGATGGCTAAAATATAAAAGGTGTTGCTAAACTGGGACTCAGAGCAAGAAATAATCAGGGAATCAATGATAAAACGGGCCAAAGATTGTGGTACTGCATTAAGGCCAGAAAAATGAAATGCACAGATACTGTATAGGATTATGGGGGACACCTTGATGAATGAAACTATGTGTGAAAGGGATCTTAGGAGTCCAAGTAGACCACAAGTTGAACATGAGTCAACAGTGTGATATGGCAGCTAACAAGGACAATGCGATTTTAGGCTGCATCAATAAATGTATAGTGTCTAGATCAAAGGAAGTAATAGTGCCACTCTATTCTGCTCTGGTCAGGCCCCACCTGGAATATTGTGTCCAGTTCTGGGTCCCACAATTCAAAAGGATGTTGAGAAACTGGAGGACATCCAAAGGAGGCTGACTAAAATAGTGAAGGATTTGGAAGTCACAATGGGAGAGTCCCAATGCTTCAGGCAAGAAGCATCAGCTGTCCTGAGTTCGCCTCTGACATCCTCCTCCTCCGCATCTTTGACTTGGGGACCTTCCACTTCATAAGGTCCTTTAATTCCTTGATTTCTTCCTCCATTCGATAAACGTCTAATAATAAATAAATAAATAATAATAAATTTTTTATTTTTATCCCGTCCTTCCAATGATCAGGGCGGCTTACATCAATAGTTAAAAACAACAATCAAAACAGGAAAAGATTAAAATACAAATACAATACAAACAACCATTTTAAAAATAATAAACAAAAAGCCCCATAGCCCAACCTCTTGGCCACGGAAGAGGAGGGAGGCCCGCAGGATTTTATTCGGGGAATGCCTGTTGAAACAGGAAGGTTTTTAGGTCCTTCCTGAATTGGGCCAGGGTGGTAGTCGAGCGGAGCTCAGTGGGCAGCGTATTCCAAAGGGCTGGGGCAGCCATGGAGAATGTCCTCCGTGTAGTGGAGGATAACCTGGCCCCAGGCACCTTCAGTAATTGCTGCCCAGACGTTCTGAGGGTGCGAGGCGGAATGTACGGGGAGAGGCGGTCCTTTAGGTATCCTGGGCCCAAGCCATTTAGAGCTTTATAGGTAATCACCAATGCCTTATATTGAGCCCGGAAGCGGATGGGCAGCCAATGGAGATCTTTCAGAACCGGTGTTATATGGCTGGTCCTGGGAGCACCAGTGACCAGCCGGGCTGCCATATTCTGCACCATTTGAAGCTTCCGAGTTTGGTATAAGGGTTGCCCCATGTAGAGTACATTGCAGAAATCCAGTCTCGAAGTTACCAGAGCATGTACAACAGTTTCTAGGTCCCTCTGGGCCAGGTATGGGCGCAGCTGGCGAATCAGCCGAAGCTGATAACAGGCGCCCTTGACCGTAGCATTCACCTGAGCAGTCAGGTGAAGGGACGAGTCAAGAAGCACCCCCAGACTGCGCACGGAGTCCTTCACAGGGAGCGTGACCCCGTTCAGGACAGGTGGAATCACCGCCATTCCTGGACCAGGAGAACCTATCACTAGTACCTCCGTTTTCTCTGGATTCAATTTGAGTCGGTTTTCCCTCATCCAGCCCATTACTGACTCCAGGCACACCACAAGAGGAGAGACGCCATCCCCAGTCACTGCATCAGTCGGAGACATAGAGAAAATGATTTGGGTGTCATCAGCGTACTGATAACCCCGCGCCCCATGTCTCCGGATGATCTCTCCCAGCGGTTTCATGTAAATGTTAAATAGCATGGGAGACAGAATGGCTCCTTGAGGGACCCCAGTTTTAAGGGGCCTCTCGTCAGAGCACACGTCTCCCAGCTGCACCATCTGGGACCTCCCAGAGAGGTAGGACCGGAACCACTGGAGCACAGTGCCCCCGACTCCCACCTCTGCCAGGCGTCCCAGAAGGATACCATGATCTATGGTATCGAAAGCCGCTGAGATGTCCAAGAGCACCAGCAGGGACACGCTTCCCCTGTCGATGCTCAGACGGAGATCATCGACCAAGGCGACCATGGCCGTCTCAACCCCGTAACCCCCCCGGAAACCAGTTTGAAATGGGTCCAGATAATCCGTTTCATCCAAGACCGCCTGAAGCTGGATCGCAACCGCCCTCTCGATCACCTTCCCCAAAAATGGTAGCAGCGAAACAGGCCGATAATTATTATGTACCAGGGGGTCGAGGGAGGGCTTCTTTAAAATATCTGGGTTTCTTCTGTCCTGGGTTGGCTATCAAGCGACTCCCCCACTGCCAGGTCCCAGGCTGTCACTCTGCCCTCCAACACCCTTCCTTTCCCCAGTCTGGGGCCAGAAACCCAAATCCTCCAGTGGTGGCCTGGATGGTGTGAGCTTCAGGTTTGCCAGCCTTGGGCTTGGCCCTAGTTCCTCTGAGGAAGGCACATGCTCCTCCACCACCGGGATCTCCAGAACCACTGGGTTATCAAAGAACTCTTCTTATTCCTGGGTCTCCAATGGAGTTAAAACTGTGAGACTTTGCAAACTGCGAGATCTGGAGTCAGTCCTGTGCTCAAAAAATAAAACTCATTTGAAAGAAAATAAATCCAGGCAGAAACACCCATTAACACCTTTTTGCAAAGTCTGAAGTCCAAAGGAACTTGCTCCCTTCTTAACCCACTCAACCCCTCCCTAAGCCAGCCCCCAATTCCCAAGCTAAAGCAACACAAGCAGAGGTTGCATAGATACCAAGGTTGTGTATACTCCCCCTTCTCTTCTCCCAGTCAGCCTCACCTTGAAGAGCGGTCTTCCCAAGCCAGCTTCACTCCTCCTCGATAACCATCTACAGTTGCAACCCCATCCTCCTCTCCAAACGCCCTCCTTCATCTAAAAGCCACTCCATCTGCCCTTCTATCACTTTCCATTACATGCTTTCTATAACCCATCACTCTACACTACCTACTATGAACTACAACTATAACTCCTACTTTAATAACCAAACCCTAATATTTTTACCCTTTATGAAATAACTCTTATACACTAGTTCTGACACGCAATGGACCTTACTCAATCCTTAAGGGACACAGCACCAGTCTGAAGTGACAATTCTCCCATCTCAATTGTTCAGGCAAGGTGCATTAGCCTGAGGTTGCAATGGGCCAGTCTAAATCTTTCAGGTAAAGAGCACCACCCTGAAGTCACAATAGTACTGTCTCAATTCTTCAGGCAAGGAAACTCAGGCTGAGATCACAATGGGCCAGTCTCAGTGTTTTAGGCAAGCAGCATCAGCCTCAGGTTCCAATGGTCACATCTCAAACCTTCAGGTAAGCAGCATTAGTCTAAATTCAAAATGGTTCCATCTCATTGCTGCAGACAAGGAGCATCAGCTTGAGGTCGCAATGGGCCAGTCTCATTCAGGTAAGAAGCACCAGCCTGAAGTCACAATATGTCATGAATCCCTTTATTCATGCATTTATTCATTTAGGGATTCATGCCATAAAGGTTATAGGTTTTAGTTTAGATTAAAGATAGATGGGATTTCTGATGGGTTAAAATAATATGTTTTAATATGTGCTTTAATAGAAGATACCAGAAAGAGGTAGAGAGATCATGGCTAAAGAATGTGCTTCTTTGCTAGCATTGGAATGTGTGGGAATCAACCTTCTAACAGAAGACTGAGTTTAAAAGACTGGTCTTTGTAAAAGGAGGGGAAACCTAGAGACTTATTGGTATTTTTATATTGCATTATGTTGTTACAGGTTTATGCTTATTAT